>JAYJMB010002859.1:34179-51372 GCA_036873735.1 Pouteria campechiana
GTAGGAGTGCTATCTTATGTGCCAATAATAGTTTCCAACACATACAGGAAAAGCAACTGAGGGATTGCATCGAGCCACCGTGGACCACTCGAGCTTGTCTCCCACGAACTGTTGTTTGTGAATGCGCATGTGAAAAATGTATTGGACGTGGAATGTTATGTAAATGCTCTAATTGATGTATGGTAAAATGGTAATTGATGTATAACAAAAAGGTTAATACATTCTCGCTAGAAAGGGCCTGAGCCTTCGACCTTGTGGTTAACAGCCACACGGTCTAACCAACTGAGCAAGTCCAGTTAGTTGGCTATCGTGGCGATTTAAAAATATATAACGGATAACTTCACTGTCCACGGATTCCCATGCATAACGAGTCATGTCATTCATCTTCCCCAGAATGCATTTCATTCCACCACGCATCAAAGTCTTGGACAAGGCTTCCATCCAGTTACAACAGCATTCACATTATCTAAGTTGCTTACAGCTTACCACCATTTTAATCTTCTCTCCTTACGTTTTTTCCCAATAAAGAAACAATCCAATTAAATAGCATCGACTGGACGACGGTTACTCTCGGCAGTCACTATCCATTCCTGTATAATAGAATTTACTTGCTGCGGCACTTCGTCATGCGGGCAATGTCCTGATACAGAGAGAGATTCAAAATCATCATGGCTGCCGAAAAGAAACAGAAAGGATATCAGAAAACATCAGGCTAGCATCTCATTTTCTTTTGTTTTCTTTTCTCATTTTTTTCCTTTCTTTTTTATTCCATGTCAAAAAGACTGGTGTACCCTACCTGCATCTAATTCTCTAATTACAATGCCGCTACAATGCTCCTTAAGCATGGAAAGCCTTATCTTTGACTTGGAGAGTGGATCCCTTGTTCCCTGGTAAGGAATGACAAGGACCTCAGAATAATGGCTGTCGGTGACCAAACTAACACATCACACTATCTCACTACCTCTTCCTTTACCTGTACAATCAGGACCTTTCCTCCAAACGAGTCAAAGAGATAATTAAGTGGGATAGACAGATCGAAGTTGAATATGCTTTCTAGAACCACCGACACACCAGGATCATATGACTGCAATGCATATTAAGGAGAAGCAACATACACGGAAGTCTCAACTTGCACAACTAGTTGCCATGTTTTATAGTAATTAATTACAGTACAGCACCAAGTGGGCGGCCAAGCCATCACTAACAGTAAATCAAGTAGAATACAAGGAAATGACAGAAGCTATAGTTTTCAAGGGAGTAACCTGTACCTGCTTTAAAAGATCAAAACAAAACATAGAGTACGACTTCTGACCAAAAATCCAAATCATTTTATAACAACACAATGAAAATGAAAGTGTTTTTTTTTTTTTTTTTTTTTTGCTTTACTAACAAAAATTTAGTGTATTGAGATGTCCCCATCTAAGAATTCAGCATCTGGGTGGCACTTTGTGCTGGTAAAACTGACTGTCAACAGGCTGGACTGGAGGAGTGGTTATTAGGCTTCAAGTTAGGCACAGATTCAGTATATTGGCCCAAAAGTTAATTGTGGAACCCGAAAATGGCAGCCTGATGTTGATAATCAGCGGGGGCCTATATATAAGGTATAATATTACGAATTTAGGCTGAATCCAACTTTGACATCAAAGCTAGCCTAGGGCAGCTTGGGCCCTAAAGTCTACCATGTGGTCACCTAACAGACCAACATCTCTAAATGATGGTTTGCAGCACAAAGGTAGAATCTTCTCTTATGGACATTATTGACCAGGACACCCATTGCCCTACGAAGTACCATCCCAGTTTCTGAAACATGCAGATCAGATTGGAAATTTCTGCCAACAGAAATTGCAAGTATGAATGAGGATACAGCTCTTAGAATTTCGCTGATGAGAAATTCATCTGCTCGCTCTGAATTCTGTATAACAAATCATAAAAAACCAATCAAGCTGATGAACATGACATCTATAAAACCCAAGCAAGAGATCAATTAGCATTGCAGCAGCATCAGGATCCCACTCACCACTGGGTAGCAGTTCTTCAGTATGTTACCAGCTCTTAACCTCAAGTATAGTAGCAGGAGGCGACTACCCAGCCATTTAGTTCCTGAAGTTTGACTTGCCTGAAATAAATTGGACAAAATTGATCAAACTTGTGAAGCATTCTCAAATTGAAACATCTTAAAAGCCAAAATACAACAAAAAAGCTTCATGACTTGAAAAACAACATACACAGAATATGCAAATTACAGATGAAAATAAATGTTTTCCCCTTGCTTAGCTGAATGTAGAGCAAGAGAAGCATCGCAGGTATCATCCACAAACTTATCTATTCAGTATACTTGGTCTTCTAGTTCATACAAGCTGAACCATTTTCAGTGATCCACATTAGTCTCCTGACCCTGAAGAACAGACTATGCCCTTAGGGCCATCCAGAACGTACAACAAGCCACCCAACTTTAGTATTTTTTTTTTCTCTGCAATTGAATGCGCAACATTGCTAGTAAAAATTTTCAGTTGATAAAATCTGTTGGAGAACAGTCCATCCACACATTACAGCTGAATATATGCCAGCACATGCTACATGAGGATCATACAATGTTCAGAACTAAAACACTGCAGAATGGAACAGCAATCTGTTAATGCAATTTTAGGGTTGAAATAGAATCAGTATTAACTTACCTCAGCCAGTCGCACAGAAGTGTAGCCTGGAATGACCGAACCAGCTGTATTGATGAGAACAATTGACTTGACCAAAGCAGGCCAAAGGCCAGCAACTAGAGCAACAAAATAACCTGGGAATAAAGAACGAGTGTAATGAGGACAAGTGAAAGAACCAAAATCAATTCACAGATCACAAATGGGGAGAAAAATAGTGGAAATGGAGGATAAGAAATGTAGGGAAGTACCCCCAATGGAGTTTCCAGCAATATGAGCAGGTTCTCCCACAACTTCAACAATGAAATCTCTCAACAGTTCTGTCCACACAAGCTCCGTATATACAATGTTTGGCTTCTCTGACCTTCCAAATCCCAAAAGCGTAATTACCCAAACCCTATTTCTGCTGCCAGCTATTTCAAGTATATTGTCTCGATAATGCTCCAAAAAAGCACCAAAACCATGGACAAGAAGGATGGCAGGACCTTCATGGCCAGCAACTGTGTACTGGAAGTTGCATAATCAGCAAATCAGAAATATGATGAAATCATAGGTAAAACGCAATATTAATCCTAGCTGTTTGAATAAGTAGACCAGCTGACCACAGAATAATAAAAAACAAAAGAAAAATAAAGAAAAAAAAAACACAAGAAGATAATGATTTCACAGGAGGGAAAAAAAAATAGCAAAGAAAAACTGGTCTTGCCTGATTGAACAGGCCAGTTATGTAAAAAGTATTCATGCGTGATCAAACATCAAACATCGATAAGAATAATCATTATAAGTGAATAAATATCAAAATAGACATGAACCATCAATTTAATAATAGAACAATGCCACAAAAGGTACCTGAATCAAATAACCCTTCCACCTCCATATCCTGATGGCATGTGTCCCTTCAGTACTCTTTTGGCTTTTTAAAGACATAAGCCAATACCACTGCCACAAATGATTGGTTGCAAAGTTAACTGAATGCCTGAGATGGTAAAATGATCAGGGAAGCACAGGTAAAGCACGGTTGCAAGACTGATCTAGTATCAGAATTAAGTCTAAGCATCTCTGCCAATAAGGGCTTCTCTTGCTTTCAAAAATACTCATTGGCACACACCTCCATTGAGTTGACACTGTCAACTGCAGCTGCAACAGTGGCTGCTGAGTATCCAAATGGTGACAGGAAACCAGCATTACGTTCTTTCTCATACTTGATAGCCTCATAAAGTACCCTCCTCCTTGATATGATGCCCAGAGAAAGTGCAGACCCAAAAAGAGCATGAAATGAAGCTCCATTCCGACTTTCAGCACTACGCAATTTCTCATGCACCCTGTCATTGTACCCAAAAAGATGGACTCTTATGCTTTGAAACAATTTTGTTCATCTAATAAATGGCTTGATCATACTTCGAATTTAACTGATAGCATTCAATGAGAACCTTCAGCAAGAGAGTATATCATACTTCCAACGTAATTGATGGCATTCTATTAGAATATTCAACAAGTGAATATAGCAAAAGAAATAGAGCTATATGGAGGATTAATGAAAACAATAAAGACCAGAAATGGTTATCACTGTCATAAAATGTTGAATGGGATTATTAGACGGTTCATGTCTTAATTCAAATATGATTCATCACGAAAAAGGTGTCAACATAAGATGAGCACCTGCTATACAACTAGCATTTATGATACACATCCACAACACAAAATATTCATAAGTAACTTCAATGAGCAACCTGTTGAACCCTAGTCCATACAGACTATGGGATTTGTAGATGTTCCTGGCTTACAATTGGCCTCTTTACCATATGATAATATGCACTAAGAAATGTAATGAACCACTTTACCTAAAAGAAATACTTGGAATTACTAAAATCAGCCAATAGGCATCCAATATCTATGGAAGGCAAAAAAAACACATAGTATGTGAAAATCTGTTAAGGCCAACTTTTCTATCATGAACTTAATCTTCTCTCCTCAATGCTTCTTGTAACCATAATACCTTAGGTAGAACTCCTGTATGGTGGAATTCATGCAATACCTGCTTGGGGTTATCCAGTCAGGAGATTGCACTCCAGTAGCACCCAGAAGGCAATGATGACTTCACAAACAATTCAACAACCAATATGCTTTTTGTGAGAAATGGTTTCTTCTCACAGGAGAAATGCTTTGAAAGTTACAGCTGGTTTGGAATTCAGTGTGAGAAGAAAGAGAATCGCTATTGTAAGATATGTTATATTGCATTTTGATGAGAGGTCAAGGTCGAATCCCCACTTTTCAAGGCCCAGTTCATGACTAGACACTGAAACGAGTTGCAGACCACAACTGTAAGTATAGAGACAGAATAATGAGGTTTAATGCCAATATTTAAGTAAGACTTGAAGCTCTATTTTGAATAGAGGCAAGTGATGAAAACAGAGGCATATTTGAATATTCTAGGTGATGAAAAAAGAGGTCTCTATGAATATTCAATATTAGAATGAGGATACTTTTGGAAAATTCACAGGCATTTTTCTAGTAAATGAATTCTTCAAAGAGAATGTCTATTAAAAATGAAGAATGAAAATCAAACAGGAATTGAAGGTCCAATGAAAATAATTTGGCAATCAAGTCCTCAAATGCCAAAGATCTTGCAACATAATATTTAATCCTTTGCATCCCTCCCTTTCTGTTTTGAGGAAGGCGTGCCTCACCTACAGCTAGAGAATCAGTTTAGCCTCTTTGGTGTGTGCCACGAGGCACCATTAAACATATAAATGTTAAGTATTATGTACCTTTAATGTTCTGTATTTTTAATTATTAAATTAAAATATAACAAACCCAGGAACTCTGGGCATGTGCCCTTAACTACTACATCTTCAGCTAGGTTAATAGCTTGATGTGACTAATGGTTTAGCACATCTGACTGAACTAGCTCTTACAGCAAAGAGCAATAGCTACCAGTAAATAGCCAACAGTGAAACTGAATGGCCTGACTTCTACTCACTGTAGATCCCAAGATAAGGTTTTAAGTGACCATCATCTTCAGAACAGCACAACAGCCTGGTTTACAGTACAATCAAGCCTGCTATTTATTTAATTTCCAAAGAAGGTTATCATTTAAAAATACCTCTTCTCATAAAAAATTTGTTCACGGATAAAATCTCATTCTGTTTTCCAGATTCAGCTATATAGGCATATATAAGAATAAAATGTACAAAAGCACCAAAAAGTATCTTTTAAATTACTTTTCCAAATAAATCTTTTGCCATCTGAAGCTGAAATTGCAGAGTCCAAATGAAGCATTCAGCAAACAGTGCAAAATCAACTGAAAAAATGCAACATCAAGAAATCAGTAGGTACTACTTACTCCTGCCAGTCATCTCTTGCTGTACCCTCAAGATATCTCAGGTAAGCAGCTAATGCATTAAAGACTGCATCTGTTCCACCGCCTACAAGATTTCCTTCTCTTGATACAAAAGCAGAATTTACAGGCCTTTTTCTTGGGGTACTTCTGATAGTAGCAGAAGCTTCAACATTTTTGGCTGAATCTGATTTGTCATAGCGTTCAATTGGATTGCTTGGCATTTTAGCCTTATTGATCTGCTCCTTTCTTAAAATGGTTTTAGCTGAAATGGACTTTACTGAAGTCCAACTCTCATCCAGATTACATTTGTTTTCATTCAGGTGTCTTTTTATGTCATGAAATTTAGGTAGGACACCTGTAGCACAAAGCAAATGTTACAAATAAACATGACTGCATCCTTTACAGGGCAATCATAAATGTAACTTTTAGAAGGTGAGCAGAAGTTAGAAGCATGCCTCTATCTAATGCCATATCCAGAGTGGGTAAGACAGGAGTTGCAAGTGGTAATGTCACAGGGATTTTCAATTTTAGAAATTCATGATGAGACTCAGGTAGCTCCTTCAAGCTCTAAATAGACAAGGACACAAAAAAAAAATGTTAGGCATTGTGTTACTTGATGGCAGAAGGTTGCTGTATTGAAAAAATGCAATGAACAGAAACAACCTTAATATCATAAAAAGGAGTTCGCCATGATACAAACTGAGGGCTTCCCCATGAAAAAGAAACACCTAATAAAGACTTTTCAACAGTATCAACCATCCTGCAGAGATCATACTCGACCTCCTCTTCTGCAAATATATGTGTAGCTTTCACCTGTTCCAATTCCAGGCAGTGAGTTCAAGCATGCAACCAAATGGTTCAATGTTCTGTTCATGAACGGACAACATAATGGCTCACTTGCAAGCCTTCACAGTTTCATTTCAATAGATCATATAAGCCAGCGTATATTGACCTCTTTCACAAGTTTCAGCAAGACGTCTTCTGCACTTCCAAACCCAACCAGCAAATCAGATCCTTGATCCTTCAGCAACCTTCTTAACTCTTCCAAGGCGAGAAGAACCATCTCTAGAATCTCATCAGAAAAACCTTCATAAAGACAAGAAAAAAGGAATCACAATAAAAACCAAAAAGGCAAAGTATTTTGAGAAATCAACTGATATTTTCATCATCAACAACCAAACAAATTTCAGATTGTTTTTTCCCATGCTTCAAGCACAAAGCACTTTAGCATCAACTTGGATAGCTTTTCATGAATTTATTTTTCTAAGAACTGGAAGCTCTGCTTTCAGTTGGATGCTGCCTACTCCTGCACCAATGTTCATGCTTTACCCATGTCTTGGTAGTGCCCCCACCCCAATGATTTACCTACCTTGTCTGAGCCTAGTTGAGAAAAATTCTAATGAGATTAGAAACCACAACACTGCAAGCATAATTTCTTGTGGCCTAGACAAAGCAACACCTAGTCCTTTCCAAGTTTTACTAAAAGTGCAAAGAAGTGATAGGCAGCCAACATGCACACATGTGGGAATTTGTCCATAGCATAATCATTATTATTCAAGTTTTTCTCATATTGTTTTAAGGCTAGTTCCAAACTTTTTAGGATGCCTCATTGTGCAAACGGGAATTAATTTATGGAAATGGAGCTTAATATAAGGAGACTATGCTTACCAGCCTAAACAATGAGCTCAAGAAAACTGAAGCTTCTCCTATTTAACCCAAGCTGACAGTAACACAACAGCAATATGGAATCACAACAATTCACGTTAAAGTAATATAATTCTAAGCAAGATTTTTGTGATTCAGTTATTTCCACTACAAGATCATTGCAGCTCAAGTCCATGGCCTCTTATCACAATACAAAACCATTCTATTTGACCGCTCCAAACTAAGCATCAAATACAGCAAAACCCGTCTTACAACATCCACTGGATTAGTCATCCTGATAAGGGGAATACAGATGATTGTGGAGGAAAATGATGATTTGTCACTATGTCAGCCGCATCCTAAGTAATAACAGCATCCTTTTCTTATGGATAGCTCAAAATTGTTTCAAAGAAAAATAAAATTACACTAAAACAATGCCCCCAACGCAAACAACTGCCCAAAAACAAAACTTCTCTTCCTGCAATACCAAATTCAGGGTATCAGAGCCTTTGATTCTCAAAATCCCATAATTTTTGCAATGCAACCCTCTGACAATTCGCAGTCATAAATACGCATTTGACAGCCATCCAATGGATGGTTATGAATTTCATATTCATCGGGTTCTCATGCGGGACGCCATTTGGAATGGTTTTGACCGGCATATATGCATGCATGCAACAGATAGTGTTTGACGAAATTCATTTCTTCAAAAGCAATAGACCAAAAAGAATTTCGAGCTCTATACGGGTGAAGATCCGGCGATCGAAGACGTAGAGCGGCACGACCGTCTGATGCTGGGACGCGGCCGCAACAAGACCGGGGTGATCGTCGATTCGGAGATCGTGCTTGAACCAGACAATAGCGGCATTCTTCTCCGGCGCGCTCTCGGCAGACGCCCGAGCAGCTCTGACCAGAAACCGCTGTCTTGGGAAACGGGAAGAGCAAGGGAGGAGGGGAATCTGCGGGCACACCGAAAGAGACATGAAGAAGCACCGACGCTGTGGAAGCGATATCCATGAAACGATGCTTCTTCGAGGTTTTTATGCGGATTAGGGTTTTACATATTTTAGCTGGCGGAAGAAAGTTGTGGAAGAGAAAAAAGCGCCAGAGAGAGTTTTTTCTTTTTCTTTTTTTTTTTCGATTTTCTTGAGTTTTTCCTTTGTGGTGAGGAGAGGAATGCAACACGACAGTCCTCGAGCGCGAAAGTTGGTTTGAGGCTCGCAGCTAGCTTTTGCTTCTTTGAAGAGTGGAGGGTGGCACTGGCGCGCGGCGCGTACGCGCAGGTGAATTTGAACGAGAGGTTTCTAACACGCGCCAGTGGACAATCGTTCGCGGTGGATGGAGCAAAGGACAAGTGCGGTCGTCTGATACACGTCGATACTCGGGCGCTCTCGCTACATCAACCGAATCAGGGCGATACAACCTAGAGTTTTGTTAAAATCGAGTTAATTTTTCTATTAAGATGACCAGGATTGAGTGATCTTGATTTTGAAAGTACTGTTGGATAATATTCATAGTTCGTCGCCCCAATCTGAACTTCAAACCTACTTTTATTCAGTTTGTTATAATGGGCACTTAAATATTCAAAGCGTATGCTTTTATCCCAACATTTATACCACTTTTGTAAATATTACCTATTAAAAATGAAAAATTATGTTGTAAAATTTTTAAGTCATTTATAAAGTCATGATGTCTTGTAAAAGTATAAATATCTTTCTTTCATGGATATAATTATGTATGCATGAGTATATGCTTTTACCCCAGCATTTATGCTAATTATGAAGATGTTACCTACTATAAATGAACAATTGCGTTGCAGATTTTTAAGTCATTTAAAAAGTCTTAAATGCCCTCTAAAAGTATAAAATCAATTCCTTTCATGGATATTGGAGTTTACAAGGGATTCACTTCCTTAACACTAACATTACTTCCACTAAAACTGATCATGTAATTAGAACGGGTGATGCCGATGTTGATTTTTGTATTGGCAATGGAACAAATGCTAAATTAGTGAGCAGTAGAGGGAAAAGGAGACCTTAAGAAAGAAAGCAGGAGAATCAATTTTAGGTCTCCCCTGTATCTACGTTCCTAGCTTACTTTTATGATACCCACATGTGAAGTATGAGAAATGATTAGATCACCACTGCTTATTGTGTTGTATAATTGACACATTTTATTCTCAAAGCTGCTTATTGACATTCTAAAGTCTAATCTTTGGCTTGACTTATTAGACAAGTTCCTAATTTGACGGATTCTATTCTAAATGCTTTTTCTTGTGTGTGATTAATTATGAAATTTTCTATCATGGCAATTGTTAGGGAAATATAATGTGAGATAAGTATTACAGTTGGCAGTTTAGTCACATAAGACTCCAACTTCTTTAGAAAACTTATTCTAACCTCGACAAGACTCACCTAGAACTAGGATTGCTCTAATAAAAACTCCTAATAAGATTGAAGGATATATAATCTTTAAGAATACCTCTTTAATAAGTAAACCTTACTATCCTAGTATACGACACCATATCTGTTGTGCACTGACCCAAGTTCAACTATAAAAACCTAAAAATGCATACCTTGTGGGGATAAGCTCTCAATTATTTATATATCTCTCTCAAGGTCCTATTACTGATCAAGTATCATAGTATTTATGCCAGGACAATCCTTTGACATTTTATTTGTCATGTAAGATCTTCAGCTAGGATTCCTAAAAGTAGTTTAGGTTCAACCCTAACATTGATGTCATCTGTGGAAAAATTCATCAGTTAAGTCATGCTAAACAGACATCCCAGCAATGTGAATCTTGCTCCAATGAATCCTTCACCAAGAGATAATCAGTCTCCCACAATCAATCAAGGTAGTTCTCGAAACATCACATTGACTTCTAAAACAGGTGTGCTTCTAGAATAATTGTTAAAAATGAACAACCTCACGATACATCAACAATAGGCTGGAAAGCAGTCTCCCAAAAGAGCTTCTAAGGGAGTAAGAGAGAGATGCTGTAACAAAAGCTAATTGTGTAACAACTAGAACTATCAATATAATCACTTAACATCAAGCGGAACTACCCTTGTTGACAGGAGAGCTTAAGCTAAGTGGGTTAATTTATGATGCCACATTTAGAAATTCTCGTAAAATATTTCTAATCATCTAGAGTGGATCTAAATATTTATCTTCAACAGGTTTAGCAATAAAGTCCTAAACAACGGGACTTATCAACTATAACGACTCAATGAAAGAAATATTCTGAGAACTTAAGATGCTAAGCATCTATAGATGCATTATCAATAAATCAGATAAGTCTATTATTGTAATTTTCATGTTACTTGAATATTCATATTGTATTCAAGATTTCTTGTGAAATATCTTTTACTTTATAATAAAACAAAAATTGCACATCCTTGCCAAATTCTCTTATAACTAGGTCAAACTATTGAGGAGGAACATTCCCACTCCCTCCCCAGTTTAGCCACCACCTTGGAGCTCGTAGAAGTAAGAAGAAAAAACTAGAAATGGCCCCATGAGGCTTGATGCAGAAGCGATTCCACGAGGCCTTATGAGGAAGTGGCCATATAAGGCCCAATATAGAAGTAGTTTCGTGAGGCTTAACTTGGAAGAAGAAAAAGGAAGAGATCTGGTACCTGAATCTGCACTAGGAAGGGATTCGAAGATTTAAACCTAAATAAAAAAGATTAAGGGAAGGATCCCCTAGAAAAGACCAGAGCTACTAGTAAGTATAATAGCATCCAAAAGTGCCAAGAAAATACACAACATCATGGAAACAATTATGAACAAAAACTTACGAAGAACTTTTATTTCTTTCTTATATCTTTTGTATTATTACAATGATATAAATATCCTTGTTAGATTTCCCTAGAACAATATCACTAACATCTACATTGGGGAACTTTTGAGTTATTTTCCTTCCATAGGAGTAAAAATCATCTAAAAAGAAGGTTGCTCCTTGGCTTAATCCCATTTCCTAGTATTCGAGTTCCACTTTCAATTGGTCCAACCACTCAAGCCAAGCTTGTCTCAAGGCAAAAATGTATTCTGCATTCAACCGAGCTATCTCTTCTTGAAGAGACTAATCCCAAGTTGCCACTTCCACTTTTAAGCTCACCAATAGTGCCATTATAGTCATAATGGCCTCCACTACAGTGTCACTTCGTAGCCTTTCGAGCAATAATTGCAGCATCTCGATCGACATCAACAACCTCATAAGTGGTCATGATAAACTTTAAAGTAGATTAATCAATTCTTTGCCCGGCGTCAGCAATATCTTAGCTAACAATTAGTGCTTTCTCTCATGCCTTCAAAATAGAAGTGGTCTCTTCCAACACTGTATTTTCACTAATCTTTAAGTGTGGTCTTGAGGCTAATATTCTTAGCGATAGCTCGATCTCGTGATTGCTCTAAATCCAACACCAAAAAGTAGCACTCCCACTCTTGTCTTGCAAATGTGACGTTATCTGAAAATAGTCCCCTTGAGCCGTAACTAAGTCGAGAATTAGAGACTTTAATCGGTCTAAGCAATCTCACCTATGTTGAATACACTCTTATCTAGCTTGATTTTGATGATAAATATTCTTAACTAACCATATTTTGATGATAAGTAAAGACATGAGTGGAACATTAAGACAATAACAATTTATTCTCAAGTATTTGCAGAAATATTTTTAAACTAATCTTCAGAATAATTTTTATGATGCTTAAAGGAATAAACTAAGTAAATGCTCAAGAAAATTAAGTTTATAATTCAAAAATATACTTAAAAGAAGAAAATAAAAGTTCAGAGTCATTAAAAAAACTTTGGAGAACTTCAGATTTAAAATGTTATCCCTTCAAAGTTGCTTAAGTACTTCAGAGACAAAAGAATATCCCTTCAGAGCCAATGAAGTATTTCGAAGATAGAGACAAATCTTTTTGGAGTCACAAAGATAAGCTTCAGAATTAGCAAAAACACCTTGGAGTCAAGATAGGTTTTTCGAAGCCAATAGAACACTTTGGAGTCACGAGTTCACAACCTTCAGAGTCAGTTAAAGCACTTTGGAGTCATAAGCTCACAAACTTTGGAATTAGCAAAGAGTCTTTGGAGTTAATCAAGCACTTCAGATTTGATAAGGTGCTTTAGAGACAACGTCTAGAGTTTTCAGAGTTAATAGGACACTCTTCAGAGAATACGACTTATCAAAGTCAAAGGAGAAGCACTTCGGAGCCAAGTAAAGTACTTTGGAGAAGTTAGGTCCCTTGGAGTCACAAAATAAGTACTTTGGAGGCAAAGAAGAACTTCCGAGTTAGCCATTGTTGTATTCGATGTGAGTCGCTTCTATTCTGCCACTTCGGAGGTATCAAAAGTTAACTTTAGAGCATCCAAAGAAGTGGTGACGTGTGAACTATACGAGAAATTTCCTACCACTTAAAGATCAGATGATTTAATGTTGAATCATAGACTTTGAAACCATGAAGAAGGCTCCACGATCATAAATTTGAATATTTCTCTATATTAAATGATTCTCAACTAGCACAATAGAGAAAGTCAGAGATTTTCATATAAAAGAGTTAAGTGAGAACGAAGAAAGTAAGAAGATCATTCTGAAAAACAAAGATAGCATATACTAAGACTTTAAAGCTGTTTCTCCACGATTTCAACTTCACTGCAACTCATTCAAAGAAGCATTCAAAGCCATCCATTCAACCACTTCTGGAGATTGATTCTTACTATTTTATTATTATATTAATTATGTTTATTGCTTTTAAATTTTGTACAAAATCAGCCTGCTAGAGGCATTAATACTTGTACACATTTGTTTATTTTTGCATATTTCTGCAAGTCAAGGACTTGCCTTTGATTATTATAAGCAATTAGGATACTTGCTTAGAATTTGTAAAAGTTAGTTGGTGAGCTTGGAAACCAACAAGTATATTTGTTTGATCAGAAGGGTACTAATAAAAAAAGGTGTTAGTGGAACTTAAGTTTAGCAGAAAAGGCTAACTCAGAGAAGTGGAGTAGGAACCCAAGGGAAGGGCTGAACCACTATAAAAATACTAGTTTAAGTATATTGTGTTATCAATCTTTTCTTTATCTTTGCACTATAATCATTATCTGGTTGAAAATTTTAAAGATTTAATTCACCCCCTCTCTTGAGTCACCATTTGAACGGGACTAACAATTGGTATCAAAGTAGCCTTCACTTGTTATATCTTACCATTCCATTTATATAACTTGTGGAGAGATCTTTATGGTTAGCTATTTTCACAACACTTTTTTTAAAGGTCAATCTACTTCTAGACCTCCACTATTTGAAGGGACAAATTATGGATACTGGAAGATGAGAATAAAAAATTTCTTAATTGCCTCAGATTATCAACTATAAAAAATCATCAAAGATGGAATGATTGTCCTAAATACTGAAGATAGATACACTGCTAAGGACATCTAGCAGCTGAAAAAGATGTTAAGGTAAAGAACTGCCTTTACTGCACTCTTATATCCTAGGAGTTTGACAAGATATCCTCTTGTGATACAACAAAGAAAATCTAGGACAAACTACAGGTTGCACAAGAAGGCACAAAACAAGTAAGAGAAATTACGATAAATCTTTTTGTGCAGGAATATAAGGTTTTCAACATGAAGGAGACAAAGTTATTCTCAGACATGTTCGGGAGATTTCAAAAGATAACAAACAGGCTAAAGAATCTAAGAGAAAAGTTTGCAGAGCCTAAGATGTTAAAGAAAATTCTGAGATCCTTATTAAAATAATGGATGCCCAAAGTGACAATAATCTAGGAAGCAAAGAATCTAGACATAATAAGCTTAGAAGAGCTCATGAATGCTCTTATGACTCATGAGGTACTAATGAAGTAAAAAAACATAAAAGAACTCAAAGGCAAGAAAGCAATTACTTTTAAAGCTGAGTTAGAAAATGATAAATCCCAAACTTATGCATCTACAACTGGAGATGAAGACGAGGAGATGACAATGATTACGAGAAGATTTAAATCTATGCTAAAGAAGAAAAAGTTTGAAAACAGTTCAAGGAATAACTTTGGAAGAAAGGACAGAAAGAAAGAAATACTCACTTGTTACAACTATGGGAAACCCGAACACATAAAGTTTGACTGTCCAGAACTAGACAAGAGACAAAATGATCAACAAAAGAAGATGTACAACCTACACTTTGACAGAAAGAATAATAGCAGCAACAACAACAACAACAACAAAAAAAATAATAAAAAATTTCAGAAGAAAAAGAAAGCTTCAGCAACACGAGAGATGCTAGAAAATATAATAAATGAAAGTGAGAGTGAAGAAGAAGAAGAATATGAGGCTGAAATCAGCCAACTCTCTCCAAACAAACGTATTCAAGATGAACTTCATATAAGAATCAGTTTCATAAAAATTCATGAAGAATAAGTGAATTCTAATTTTGAAACTTCCAATCATAAAGAAATGTTAGAGGAACTATATTCAGATTTTATGATTCTAAAAGAGAAGTATAAAGAAACTAAAAAAGAGCTCAAAAGAATTACAAATGAATGCTCTAAAAGAAAGAAAATTCCAAGCTCAAGAGTAACAATAATACCAATAGCATACTTGAGTAAGTAGTAGTTAAGATAATGCTCTGCTATGCTGTCATAAGTAATCAAATTTAGAACCTTGCTCCAATTAAATTATCTATAGTAGTTTGAGTAATGGTCGATCCCACGGAGAGTATCTAACTTAATTTTATACAATATAAATAAGAAATGGGGGTTTTGAATGTAATGAAAAAAGTATTATAAAAGAAATCTATCAGAAAAGAAAACCTTAGTTCAAGTCAACATCCACCCTCAAAATCTTATAATTAATCATTAAAAAAATTATAAATCAATTCACACATTGAATATTCACCATTGAAATTATTTTTCCCATATCTCCTTCAACATAGTCAATTAGAAACATGCGATCCAATTAACCCCAACTACTAAACAACCTCAGACACGCATTAGAGATTTAATTTAATAGTAGCCTTAAGATTTGTAGAGATAGATGAAGCTAAACAATAGAAACACAAGCAATTGCATTTAATTTAGTTAAATATAATTCATAAGATTTAATAACTGCAATAGTAGCAAATTATTAAACCGTAATTGCTTCGTAGATTAGAGGGATCAAACAATTACTGATTTGATATTTAATCTGGCAATAGATTGTAATGAATAATAAACTATTAGGCCTTCTAGTAATTAAACACAACAATCATAATCATAAATAGATTATTTATCTACCTATATCTTGCTTCACAATTATGTATCATTACATTATTCTATGCATATTTATCCAGGAAATGGTTCAAAGGAATTTCAAACTAACCTTTTTATATTTTAAATTAATAAAAATAATAGATAAAAAAATTTACTTTTTTAACCATCATACTCAGCATTATAACTTTATTTAAAATATATAAAATTATTTTAATCAAAAGTTTATATGGATCACACCATTTAAATATGTATAAATTGATTTATAATAACTGAAAATTACTTATATTAATTTACACATATATTCAAATATTACAAAACTTGGTAAAATCATAAATGAATATATAATAAAGGCCTTTAAAAGCATGAATGCTTGATTATATTTTTGTATATTCTATAAGAACTTAAATAATTTTGAATAATGGACAATAACTCTTGAATAATTCTAATTTTAGGCCTATTTAAGTATTTTTATATAAGTTTTAAATTACTCAGTAAGTAAATAATGTTAAATAAGATAATTAAATTAGATTTCATTTCCATCCTCCGCAATATTATAAAATAAAAGATTCCATTGAAATCTCAACTCCTTTTAACTATTTCCCTATTTTTCCGTAGGTAGCAAAAATAATTAAAGATTTATTAATTACATGTTTATCAATTTATGAAGATTAGTCGAAATGTATATAGTATTTCGTAGAACCCAACCAAATGATTAAATCCAAATCTGAAGTTTTTAGACCGAAATTTATAATAGAATTAGAGTAAATTTGAATAAATTTTCTGAAAATAATAGGTTGGGTTGCACATGCAGCTTACCCATAATTGCGTAGGCAGTCAAAATTATTCCACTGACATTAGCATCATTGGTCAGGACAACTTTAAATGGAGCCGCAGTGAGTCGACATTCGATCTTGCTTTTTATTGATCTCATTTACAAGCTATCCAAGTCAATCTTGCCGGAAATAAAGGACTCTTGAACTTTCAATGGCTGTGTCTAAAAGAAACTGTCCAGAGTCGCTTTAAAAACTTGAATGATGAGACTGAGAAAAAGGGCATGGGAGCATAATTAATAGCCCAAACTTTACAAATGCTCATTTGCTAATAAAAGCACCCATCCACCCAGAATTCATTAATATAGAGCTTGATTGAAACTTCCAAATAATGGATTAAACTCATTTGAAAATTCTCATGCACAAGAACAGCGAATGGTAACATGAGCCCCTCATAGATATGAGAATATAATACATTTCCTGAAAGCCAAATCCAAGCAGCTTTCATCGACTATGGCAATGTGTAGATTTCGTCTTTATTC
>JAYJMB010002860.1:2919-14777 GCA_036873735.1 Pouteria campechiana
CTTTTAGGATTGTCTAAAATGCTTTTGATTTCGGGACTATTGACCGCATATTTTTTTAATAATATCTAATTAGCTGTTTCCACTGTTACTACATATGCTTTTTGGCCTCTGTTGCCTTAGAAATCCACCTGTTTGTTGGGGGTACGGGGCTATCACATGAAAAACATTAGTTAGGAGTTTCACAGAATGGACCCTCATACATTGTTATTAGTGAAAAAATAACAAGATCTCAAATGCATGAATTTTGCAAATTCGCCCACCTAAGCTTTGAACTTATGCAATTTAAATCCTAATACTGCGTACCATTCAAAACATGATGAAACACCCAATTTTAATTATAGTGGAGATTACTATGGCATTTGGTCCTTATTTAAATATTAAAACAGGCATTTCGTCATATTTTCATTGGCATCAGATGCCGGATGAGGGTTTAAGTTGCACAGTTTCAAAACTAAGGTGGGCTAAATTGCAAAATCTATACGTATAGTTATTTGTTTTTTTTTGTTGCAAATAAGCAACCGAAGAGGGTCCATTTTGCAAAAAGCTGGCCCCATTAATCATTTTCCAACAACACATCTGACTTGAAGGAAAAACACAAGTATGATGGGCAGCTCAGAATCATGAGAGTAGTTTTCTTGCTCATGAATTCTAAGAGTCGCATGTCTTCTGCTTTCCATAATTCACGGCTCGAATTAGTCGAACCGCTAAATTGTTGGTGGATTCTGGATGCACTGCTTGTATTCATGCGGCATCTTCGGCCTGACCATCTTTGATCACAATGGGCCTCCTCTTATTGGGCCGGCCCATGTGAAAAATTCACCAACGACTTCGCTCCTTTCTCGGTTTAGAGAAAGGCAATAAAATGCCCATGATTTCTTCCCAACTCTTTGCCTGCGATCCGTACCGTTTATTTGAGGAATCATCCATATTTTTTCACTATATGTGATTTTGCAAAAATAAGAAAAATTTATTGACAGTTGATAATAAATAAATGTCACATGAGATTAAAAATTACAAAAATTTAACATCCCGTACCGAAATTACAAGACATCCGGTTGGTTGCGACAAACTATTCTGCTGGTGGCCTCGGGGAAGCCCCCGACTGTTGCTCCCAACCGAGGGCATGCTTTTGCTCGCACGTGCAGCCCTTCCTTCCTCGCTAAGGAATTCCTTTTAACCTTTTGAACTTCTCTCTCCGCCATTATCATGCAGAGAGAGAAATGGATCTTCCTTTATCGTACTGTTTTTTGGTTTATTGAGCTCATAGTAGGATTCGGATGTTTTCTAAGATTTATCACACTGCACGGTCCAGTTGGGCGTGGACAAATCCTATGCGCTAATTGGACCGTTCGATCCATCCACAATATTCAACCACGCTTCATATGACGGTCAATTTTCCAACATTGACCGAATTCTTGTCCAACCTCATACCTGAAGTCTTTTGGAGCCGGCCTATGCAATCGCGAGGCAATCCGACAAACAGATGTAGGGAGCGGGTGATTGGGCGTACATTGCTCAAAGCACACCTTTAGATGCGCAAGCTTTAATCTACTGATTAGATTGTCATAATCGCCAGTCAACTTCACCTAACGTTATCTGAGCCGTCCATTGGCCAAAAATATATTTCAGAGGCCACCATATAAAAATTGTCCTAATCGGATGTTGGTTAATTATTTGTAAAGCCGCTAATGTTTCATGCGATGGAAAAGTGGTTAAAATAGCCAATAAAATTGATTATTTAGCAGAAGTTTCAATCCATTATCGGAATTATTATTTTCTAAAATTGATAAAATTTAAGAATACAATCCAACTCCAAATATGATGATGCCAATTTTGCTCGGCATGTAAATTCAGAGGTAGTGCAATGATTGCCTCTGAATTTGATATTAATTTATTGACAGCCATCGACCTTGTTGATCGAAGTAACCCAAGAGTACGACTAACTATTTAGGCCTGTAACGGGAAACAATGAAAGGATGGGCAAATGTGTGGATTGGATGAATTTGTATGGTGCCCAAATCATGTTCATGTGCACCTGATGAACCTGCAAGCACTACAGATATCGTGTTCTCTGAGAGTACTGTAACTTTTCTTTTGCATATTGAACTTTTTTATTCTCTCTCTCTCTCTCTGGCTTTTTCTCTTTCCGCCCTTCTTTTATCGGTCTGGGCAAAGCATCAAAACCTCAGTTGTTAAATAAAAGGCCAGCCGTCGCGTGAAGAAGATGATATCCTAAAACCTCTTCTCTGAAGAACTATCACTATTGCCAGGTGAAAATTAGCTTCTTGATCTTCTACAATTTTATTTTCTCCCATAGTTCTGTTTGTTTTTATGCAATTCTGCAAAGCCTCGTAGTCGGATGGTTTTTGTTGAGAGTATAAATATGAGGTATGACTATATTCAGCGTTGAGGAATTGACTACAGCAGATATGGGTCTTTCGAGGCCTTTGTTATGGAATTGACTGGTGATGTTGAAAATCCATTTTAGTATGTTTACGCATTG
The DNA here is from genome assembly GCA_036873735.1 of Pouteria campechiana. Taxonomy (NCBI): domain Eukaryota; kingdom Viridiplantae; phylum Streptophyta; class Magnoliopsida; order Ericales; family Sapotaceae; genus Pouteria; species Pouteria campechiana. The sequence goes on from JAYJMB010002860.1 coordinate 5,423, forward strand.
ATGATTTAATGTGCTTCATCTGAATATAGACTATCCCCGGATAGTTGTTTTGCGGACATCGAATGGTCAAAAACTTAGGTAGATCTCAACATCCATAAAAAATGATTTCTAACGATCTAGTCAGTTTTCAATTGAATTAACTTTTAGGCCCATACAAATAAGTCTGAAAACAAATAGAATAAATGACCTAGCTTTGATCAACATAGCATGGTCCTTAAAACCATGAGATTTTACCCTGCACCCATAACCATGCCATGATACATGGCTGCGGGTACACCATTCAACCCTTTAATTTGTCTCAAATCGTGCAGTTCGGTGAGTAAACCAGTTGTTGTGAATTCGAGAGCTTTTAAGAAAGCGATAGCAATCATTTCGATTCCTTCGCTCTCGGCCCATAAAAATTCCTTAATGGTGAATTATTAATATTTCATCGGCTTAAAAGTATAGACCATTCTACACCTATCAGACCCACACAGGTTATGTTTGAGTAAATGAAAATAATAATCAAATGTTACTTATAGACCAAAGTAACAATTATCCATCCCGCCCACCTGACAACTTTATCTTTCTTTATTATTTAATTTATTTTTCAATGTTACCTTTTTATTTTTATTGGCTTTATACTTAACAATTACATTTATAGTGACATTTCCTACCATGCACATACACCCTTAATCGTAAGTTACAAAGCAGTCGAAGAATTTAGGCTGAATAGCGTTAATATTTATATCGTTTTCTACATGAAATTTTAAATGGGAATATTTTAAAAATCAAACCCATAAAAGGTATCAACCAACTTAAACCGGTGAAGTAGTTTTATGTTTGATTGCAATTTTCATTGCTCCGTAGCCTTGAATGGCCTCCAAAAGCCACTGTTATATGTTCTTAGTATTCCCCCGACTCGATCCAGGGTTATAGTCATTCTATACTTGGGATTTTAGGACCTGTAGTGATACAGGCTTTTCTCTATAAACAACACATGCGATAGACCGATGCCTGCTTACGCCCTAGTAGTGCATTAGGTGGCAAATTCATAGTTTAATTGCCTATTTTCAAACTCAGATGAAGACGGGCATTCTAATTGAACGGGGATTGTTGGCAACTCTGTTTTATCTTAAGGCTCCATTTGATCGATTATTTTGTGCACCTTTCAAATATTTAAAATTTAGTTTCTTGAGAATAAAATTTTATAATGTATACACATCATGATGTTATTTGATTTGTGACTTGGATGATTAAGATTTTAAAACTGTCACGTCACTACTTGGACTCTATTACACCGTGATTCTTTCATGGGCATCACTTCGATATTCTATACATTATTTCTCCGGAATGTGATTTTTACTTTAAGCACTTTTATCTATCTAGGTAGATCTTTACAACTTTTAACTAAAACCCTAGTCTATTAACTAGTAGCTATATGAAAAATAACATTTTATTGATAATTTATAAAAATCATCACACGACTTTATACACGTCTGTTAAATTTATATTGGTTACTGAAATTTTTCAATAAACCTTGTAATTTAACAGCATGGATTGTATTTATATAATTCAATTTTTATTTATTAAATGCATGTATTGATTGTTGTTTATACACCACAGACTGTAGAATTTTTAAAAGCCCAAACGAACTCACACTACATCTGTTCCATTTAAAATTACAAATATGCCTTTTAATTTTTTTTCTACTTTCCCCTTATATATATATATGTTCAATTTTGCAAAGCTCCATAGTTACTTTATTTTGAGAATGCATAATAGAATGTCAGAATGTCCCTAGCGTTGCTTGTTTCAATGGCAAAATTTCTTGAGCTTCCTTCTTCTTCTATCTATCTTGTATGATTCAGGCATGGCTGTGGAGTTGAAACTGCTGATTGACAAAGATAAAGGGCGAGTTGCTTATGCTGAATCCGATAAGTGCTTTGTGGATACCATCTTCAGCTTCTTGACGACAACAATAGGGACTGTAGTGAGACTTAGCAGCAAGAAATCCAATCTTGGATGTATGGATACGTTGTATGAAAGTGTAGAGAATCTCGATTATCGGTACTTACAGACACAGGCTGTGAAGGAGATGTTGCTTCGCCCGAGAAGCGCATTGGAACGTCGATTCCAGGATCTGGCGTTAAGTATCCACCCTGAGCGTGCAAAGTATTACAAATGTGCATCGGAAAGCACATTTTGTCACTCGTACTACAGTTATTTTTCGAATGCTAAATGTTATTGTGGAGGAGTGATGAATAGAGAGACATACTTCAAGAAGTCAGCAGAACAGGGAGTTTTTCTCAAAGGAAACATGAGTTTCATGATAGCTGATGATTTATCGGTGGGCCTTATTTCCACAACAGCATGTTTGTCACGTCTTAGCAAGCTTGGGGTCAGCAATTGGACCAATCTTGATATTAAGAATGTGAATGTGAGTGCTGAGGAGGTATGTTCTTGTTGCTTTCAACTAGCTAATTAACCAAAGTAAGACGTTCCTCCTATTTGAACTCAAAACCTAAGCTACAAAACCCATGATAAGACCTTCCATTTCCTCTTTTACATCTCAACACTCGGCGCATTCATCTAACCATCAAGGCCTATAGCAACCAAACGTAAACTGATAAACATCTGTAGAAATATATTAGCTTCATCACCTGTTCTTTATACGGATGAAATGGACTTAGGTAGATGAATTTCCTGCCTGATCTGCTCTATCATGGACCTTTTCTACCTTTAAAACAGAGGTCCTTGAATCGACCAAGGTTTCTAGTATACAAACATCCATTAAGCCCTGATGCCGTGCCCTAGGAATTTTGCTTAACTCCATTACATTGTCGATCAGTTTCACTTAGATTTGCCGTTCTTTTATTTCCAGAAAACAGAAGAGACATGGCTGCGTCTCTGTGCCCGGACGGGGATCGTAACCTGGTTATACAATCCCACTGTAACCCTTGACAAAAGCATCCACATTGCATTGCAAACTAGGTTCATCTCACTGTATAAAATATTTTAAACATATACTTCGTTCGTATTAAAAACCATATAAATAAGACATTTAGATGGGTCACATTAAAAGAAAATTATATAAAGTAAATTTCTTTGTAAAACTTATAATATGGACCACCTTTATGAGTGTGAAAATTTTATTATTCATTTATCTCGTCCGAGTGTATAAATTTAATAGTTTAGACGATGTATAGCATGATATAAGTTGTTTTAACATTTTAAAAAGTTCCTCCCCCATATTTTTATTTGCCGTGGCTTATACAAATTTCTAATTTTTTAAGACTTTTATTAAGGAAGATATTCAAAAAGTTTGGTACGTGAATGAACCTAACATGCATGCTGGCTCCCACTTCTGCCATGGTTTTCAGTGGGAATCTGCAACCCCCTCGACCCTTCTTCCCATGGGCCGGCTATACAGCGGAAGCTAAAAGAAACGTTCAGTTATTTGTATTAAATATGTCATTTTGAAATTGAATAATTGCTACAAAGTGGCAAGCTATACGCCTGAAATAATTCGATGATGATTGGTTTTGTCTTAAATTAGGCTTTCCATATACTGAAACGATCGTTGGTCTCCAAAACACCTTTAACTGATGTGTTTCTGTCAAAAGTGGATTCTTCTGGGGATGCTGTTGACATTAATCCAGCCTCGGAAGATGCAACCACGGAGCGAAAAGACAGCAGTAAGAAAATGAGAGTGAAACTTATGCTCTCGAAATCCAAGAAGAAGGTGCTATATGGGGAAGCAAATGCAGACTTTGTGGATCATCTCTTCAGCTTCCTTACATTCCCTCTTGGATCCATAGTAAAGCTGTTGGGCCCAGGTTCTTCCATTCATTGTTTGGACAACTTGTACAAGAGCGTGGAAGATTTAAGCACTGATGACAGCTGCATCATATCAAAGGATGCGCTACTCGAACCGAAACTCGCACTTCATTGGCAGTGCGAAAACCAGCTACTCCAGGTAATGGAGGAAGCCCCTAAGGAAACATTGGATTTGACGAACCCAAAAATCAAAGGTGGAACTAGTAATTGTGGTGGAGGATTTGTGAACGGACCAAAGACCACATTTATGGTAACCGATGGACTGGATGTGAAACCTATGTCTTTTGTTTTGGGCATTTCCGTTCTGGAGAGCTTCAATGTACCCTTCAGTGACTTACAGGAGCATGTAGTCAGCGTGGGCGAGGAGGAGGTAATCTCTTTGCATTGCTTAGATGGGAAAAAATAAAAAACTAAAACTTCGAGCTAGAGTCTGTTGTTGGAGGTGGCCGATGCAATTCAAGGTTCTAGGCCCTCATCAGCCATTAACATGCCCTGGAACAAAGATCATGAATATTTTTCATCAGGTGAACAGAATACGTACATCGTATTATTCACCACCGATTGTAATTTCTCCTTTTGCCAGTCCATGTTCTTGGACAAATCGGTGCACCTGACGATTAGCCTGGATTCCTCTTGTTTCACGTTGGCACATGCATCGATGTCATTTCAGCCTCTTTAACTCACAGCTCCAGCTTTCCCCGATGAATGGACCACAGCGGTATGTGTACGTCACTAGGTTTTCACCTGCCTCTCAGTCTCAGGTTCGCTAGTGCTGTGTGCTATCCTTGAAGCATAGGAGTAGTGAAATCGACAAAAGAAGAAACATGAAGCTGATATTAGAATAATAATGATAATTATTATTATTGTTGTTGTTATTATTTTTTGCAGGCTCTTTCTCTACTGAGGGCTTCTTTGTCATCCAAAACTGTTCTCACCGATGTCTTCTGTCGCCAGAAACTACAGCAATCTGACATCAAGTTGGAATATTGTGATGATCCGCATCGCTGTTAGGAATGTTGCAACGTGGAACTACTTTTTATTTTGGGACAATAGACTGCTGCTATGAAATATGTAACTATTACCGGTTCTGCTATATATGTGTGTTTGCTAGTGCAAAAGTTGCTTTTTGGGCCACTTTGCGTCTAAAATCCACCTCTGTTGCAAACTTGCAGTAATTTTGGTCTAACTTTACGAGCCTCGTGATGAAAACGATTAATCCGGTATAATCCATCCTCCTAGGGTTGATTTTTTTGTTTTTTTTTTTTTAAAAAAGCATGAATGCATGATAGGCTTTCAATCATACATTGTGTGTACATTGCTAAAAGAAGCTTCAGATGTGAATGATATAATCGACCGATTTGATTGTCTCAATCGTCCAATCTACTTCATTTTGCGCGGTGCACATGGATTATGCTTGTAGGGAAATGGACAGTCTAGACACCAATTTTTCCACTTCAACCAGTAGCAAGATGCCGTCAACAATACCCAACTGTTCCACTTCCAACGCAACTGGCAGCAATGTGGCTTTCATGCTATTAAAGAGCTCAGCCGCGGATAGACAATAGTACGCTTGAAAATTTTATCTGGACCGTCAATTAGCAAGCAATATATTGTATAAGCGATTTCGTGAAAATTGCACTGATCATGATCAGATATATACCAATATTGGCACCTTTCCTATTCTGATTATTTAACGGTCTATCATACAATCCATTATAAGCGATCAATCCAACAAGGATATATGATTATGCCCTTAAGCACGTAAAAGCGCTTTTAGCTAAACACGGGTCCAAACGGAACCTTTTTGTCTACTTAAATTCTCCCTGGCTGGCCCCTCCCTTCACCACCTCAGTCAGGTCAGCTGTTCCCTTAAAAAAAGGACTAGACCCTCTTCTTTAAACCACGATCACTAATTCCGCTCAAGGCCTTGTTTGATTTGGCGGCTGAAAAGCAGCTGAAGGTAGTAATAAATATCGGAAAAAAATGAGCTTAAATTGATAAGCTGCATCTGATATCGCTGAAGCCCAAATACTGAAATAATGGATAAAAATACTAAATTACCTTTGAAACATGAAGTTGATGGAATTATTATTTTGGTTTTTGGTTGCAGGCTCTGTCGCTACTGCGGGCTTCTTTGTCCTTCGAAACTGTTCTCACAGATGTCTTCTGTCGTCAGAAACCCCAGCAATCTGAAATCAAGTTGGAATGTAACGATCCTAGTTGCTATTAGGACTGTTGAAACTTGGAAGCACTTTTTATTTTGGGACAATAGGCTGCTTACGATGAAGTATAGGAGTGTTACCAATGTTGCTATGTATGCGAAAGTTGCTTTTGGTACCTCTTCTTTCGTGTAAAATCCACCTCTGTTGTTGTGTTCTTGGTTCTGCAAACAACTAGGCAATTATTGGAGTAAGGGGTCTTGGGTTACAGGTCCATCACACGAAGTCTAATAAGAAAGGAATAACCATGAAATTCAATTCCCCAGTGGAAAATGAAATAGAGGAATGTTGCGACCATGAAAGACATTGTGATGTGAGAATAGAGTAAGGTTGTGGGCGTCATCACTAAAACCAATACTTAATCAAGTGTAATGGGCCTTGACAGAGTTCGTCTTGTCATGGAGCGGATCTATTGGAAGTCGGAACTTGCAGTTCTAGGAATGCACCAGGAAGCAACCCCAGCAAGCCAGATTGACTGATTGTATTCACTCATTTTCTAAGGCTTGATTTAATATGCATTTTCTCTAACAACTCTTTTTTTCCATTATTATTTATATTATTTATTATTTTTAATATATCTATTTTAACTTTATCAAGTTCACATCGTTTCTATACTAGTGACCCTGTCTACTCTCGGTTCTATTTCCTATTCTTTTCTTTTCATGCCACCCATCAAGTCCTAAGAGTTTGATTTTTGGACCAGAGTGAAACATGAAATTTGAGTAAACTTCCGTAAACCTTAGTAATGAAATTAAAAAAAAACTAAAATTAGGGCTGCATTAGAGGTCCACTTGCCATGAGAATTTTCTCCAACGTGAACTGGTCGGCTAGAATGGCCACGACTACTTGAATGAATCATAAAATTTATTCAGGTAAATATTTATTTACCCAAACATGGTATCGGACCTCCTAAAAATGAAGCCTCTGCTATATCTTGAAAAATAAAGCTTTTTAAAAAATGAAAATATGGTTGTGTATGTCTCACCATCCGCAGATCCATTGGCAATCTAAACCACCAATCTTACTTATTTTTATACATACTTATTTTTATACACATTTTTATTATTCAAAATTCATCTTTATTAAAAATATAGGTAGGGCACAAGAATTATAAACTTGTAAAATTGTGTTTATGTATATATAATTTTGAGACAGATTTTCCTTTAAAATATTTTGATATGTTGACTAAATAAAGCATACTAAACATGATAATTTGTTTAGATCTTACTAAAACATGGCAATCTTTAAAAAATGGAATAAGTACATGGTGTAGCTGAGTGCATTGAATTCCCCTTGAATAAATACCCATGATCTAATACTTCTAGCTTGTATAGAAATAGCAGAAACAGTACAAATTGAATAAATTGCGTTGGCAAAAATAACAATGTGCGTAGAAGCGAAATCGCCTACAACTAGCGAGTAGGATTGCGTCCGATCTTGCTTTGTTTTCTCCAACGCAATTTCAATTGCTTGAGTTTTTCTATGAAAGTGGGAATTCTGAGCCACGGAGACAGAGGTCAGTCAGAACGAGATACTCTTTCAGTCTTTCTTCTCTCTTTATCTGATGACTGCATGATTATGTGGCAATTGCACTAGCAGTTCTGCGTCCACAACGCTTGTTGGCAGACATGGCGATTAATCAGGCTGAGCTGAATCTGCTGATAGACAAAGAGAAGAACCGTGTCGTGTATGCTGAGTCCAACAAGTACTTTGTCGACAACCTCTTCAGCTTCTTGACCATACCCATGGGTGCTCTTGTGGGAAAGGTCGGCAAGAAATCCAATGTTGGATGCATGGACGCATTGTACGAATCTGTGGAGAAACTTGATTCCATCCACTTCCAAACAGGAGCAGCCAAGCACATGTTGCTCTGTCCCAGAAGTGCAGCAGATTTGCTGACAAAGAATAAAAAATTGAGTATCGACTCTGATGGAAAACTTGAAGAAATTTTCATTTGTTCATCGTGGGAGTGTGCTACTGGCAACCATCCCTTGTTCAGCACCTTTCAAAGCACGCAGTGTCCTTGTGGGAAGCCGATGAATACATCAATAACCTTGAAAAGATCACGACATGCAGCAGATGGCGAGGATGGAGTGTTTGTGAAGGGAGCCAAGAGGTTTGCCATAGGTGAGGACTTGCAGGTGAGCCCTATTTCTACAATCACATCCCTGTTGCTGCACTACGAGCGAATCAAAGATGTGATCAGAAATAGGTCTCTTCTCGAGGAGAAAACTGTGAAAGTCAGCCCAGAGCAGGTAATGCGGTGTTTAATTCCGTTATTCTTCATGCGTTAATTTGTGAATTTACAACCTATAATTGGACAATGTCTCTGTTTGCTTGGTTGACAATGTTCTGATCAAATGTAGAATTAAGGGGCAGATTCATCGAGAAGCCGTCCTTTTGGCTGGGGCGATGACTCTAGGAGTTAAGATCTGAGTTCGAGTTTTAGAAATATGCTTAGGGCTAAAGTTGGATTAGAGTTTTAAAATGGGGTTAGGGATAAATTGACCTTAACATAATGCAAAGCAACCCACATTCCACCACTGTATGTAACTAAACAAGGGAAGAAAAACAAATCGAATTAGGACTACGTACATAATCCTTACGGAATCAATCTTGTCCTGCAAGTATTGAATGCCATGACCTGTGTATATTTAGCACCCTTCATAGCTTGAACTTAAATTATCTGCTAATCATCTAAAATCATCTTGACTTTAATCAGGCTTTGCAACTGATGAACCGATCCCTGGCGTCCAACACACCTTTGACTGATGTTTTCCTTGGGAATAAAAGCACTCTTGATAAGCTGAAGTTCAGCCTTGCGGATATAGACACAAATCCCTCAGAAAAAGATGGTACAGGTAGCAACAAGATGAGCTTGAAGCTTCTGCTCTTCGATGACCGGGTACTGTATGCAGAAGCTAGAGAAGACTTCGTTGATCTTCTGTTCAGATTCCTCACCATCTCTGTGGTGAAGTTCCTAGGCCCTGCTTCTTTTTGGGAAGTTTCGTTAACTTGTACAAAAGTGTGGAAACTTTGAGCCTTGACGATTGCATCAAATCAGAGGAATGTAGACATGTGCTGTTGGATCCTAAGCTGGCAACCCACTTCTCATGTGAGAACCAAAGCTTGTGGAGGCGCCCCCCGCGACAATGTCTATTCCTAGGTGCCATAGTTGTTACATGAACCTGTATCCAATCCACTCTAAGAATTGCCCAGATGTCTTAGGCAGAGCGACTTTGCATAGCTTCTATACAAAACAAAGAACTGGAGAAGCAAAATCTGGTGGTTTCCTGAAGAGACTGAAGACAATGCTC
>JAYJMB010002861.1:0-14776 GCA_036873735.1 Pouteria campechiana
ATCTCAAATCAACAAAAAGCTTAAGTCATCTATAGAAGAACCTCTTATTCTTGAACTCAAACATTTATCTTCTCATTTAAAATATGCTTACTTAGATGAAATTTCTTCTCTATCAGTGATTATTTCTTCTTCTTTGACAGATATGATGGAGGAGAAACTACTAAGAGTATTGACAGAGCATAAGGGTACAATTGGATGAAAAATTGCAAACATCAAAGGAATCAACCCTTCACTTAGCATGCATAACATTCTAATGGAGGAGCAATATAAACCCACCATCCAACATCAAAGGTGTTTGAACCCAAAGATGCAAGAAGTGTTGAAAGCAAAAGTGATCAAGCTACTTGATGAAGAAATCATTTATCCTATTTCTGACAGTCCTTGGGTGGGAGGTATGACTGTTCATAAAAATGATAATAATGAATTGATTCCAACTAAAACAGTTACTGGATGGCATGTATGTAATGATTATAGGAAATTGAATGATGCCACTAGAAAAGATTACTTTCCTTTACCATTTATTGATCAGACGTTGGAAAGACTTGTAGGACATGAATTCTATTGCTTTCTGGATGGTTACTCAGGTTACAATCAAATTCCCATTGCACTACAAGATCAAGAGAAAACTACATTCACTTGTCCATATGGTAATTTTGCTTTTAGGAGAATGCCCTTTGGTCTTTGCAATGCACCAGCCACTTTTAAGAGATGTATGGTGGCCATTTATTCTGATATGGTTGAGGAATACATTGAGATTTTCATGGATGATTTTTCTATTTTTGTCTCATCATTTGGTTCATGCCTGCATAATTTGGCTTTGGTGGTGCGAAGATGTGAAGAGACTAACCTTATTCTGAATTGGGAGGTGTCATTTTATGGTATAAGAAGGGATAGTGCTTGGACAAAAGATTTTAAAAAAAAAGAATAGAAATTGATTATGCCAAAGTGGATGTCACTGAAAAATTGCCTCCACCCACATCTATTAAACTTGTCAGAGGATTTCTGGGGCATGTAGGATTTTATAGATGGTTTATCAAGGACTTTTTAAAAATTACTAAACCCCTCTCTAACCTTTTAGTTAAGGATGTACTATTTAACTTTTCAGATGATTGCTTGTAGGCCTTTAACACTTTGAAGGAGAAATTGGTTTCAGCACCAATCATGGCAGCACAAAGTGGGATCCACCTTCCGACCTAATGTATGATGCAAGTGATATTGTTGTAGGAACTATCTTGGGACAATAAAAAGGGAGAAATTTTCAAACCATTTACTATGCTAGTAGGACCTTATTAGGAGCTCAATTGAATTACTCAACAACAGAAAAGGAACTTTTGGCAGCAGTTTTTGCTTTTGATAAATTTTGTTCTCACTTGATTAGTTTAAAAGTGATTCTTTATTTTGACTATTCAGCTCTGAAATATTTGCTTGCAAAGAAAGAAGCAAAGCCTAGATTGATTAAGTGGATTCCCTTACTGTAGGAATTCAATTTGGAGATCAAGGATAAGAAGGGAACTGAGAATCTAATTTCAAGTCACTTGTCCAGAATTGCAAATACAAAAGATGAGGAGACTCCAATTCTTGAAGAATTCCTTGATGAGTATATATTTCATGTCAACTCCATATAAACACCTTGGTTTGCTGATTTTGTGAATTATTTGGCAAGTAATGTTTTACCCCCCGACATGTCACCATAACAAAAGAAAAATTCTTTTCTAATGTTAAACATTATCTTTGAGAAGAACCTTCTCTGTTTAAAATTTGTGCAGACCAAGTGATAAGGAAATGTTTACCATAAGATGAGATGGTAAATATTCTACAACATTGTCATGATGGAGAGGCGGGCGAGCATTTTAGTTCCACCAAAACTGCAACTAAGGTTTTGCAATATGGTTTTTATTGGCCAATAGTTTTCAAAGATGCACACACCCATGTATTTTCATGTGACAGATGTCAGAGAATGGGAAATATCTCTAAGAGAAATAAGATGCCTTTAGACAATATTCTTGTTTGTGAATTATTTGATGTTTGGGGTATTGATTTTATGAGACCATTTCCCTCTTCCTTTCGCCATAAGTACATTCTAGTAGCTGTAGAGTATTGTCTAAATGGGTAGAAGCTATAGTAATGCTAACAAATGATGCTCGGGTAGTGATCAAATGTTTGAAGAAAAACATCTTTACTAGATTTGGCACTCCTAGATCAATTATCAGTGATGGGGGAACATATTTTTGCGATAAATAGTTTGATGCACTTTTTCATAAATATGGAGTTACACATAAGATTGCAACCCCTTATCATCCTTAGACTAGTGGACAAGTAGAAGAAATCAAAAGAATTTTGGAGAAAACTATGATTGCCTCCAGTAAAGATTGGTCAATAAAACTTGATAATCTACTTTGGGCATATAGAACTGCATTTAAAATGCCCATTGGGATGTCTCCTTTTAAGCTAGTATTTGGAAAGGCTTGTCATTTACCTGTGAAATTAGAACATAGAGTATATTGGGCACTAAAATTTTTGAATTTTGACAAGCAACTTGTTGAAGAAGAAAGATTGCTACAATTGAATGAGCTGGATGAACTTCTCAATGAGGCTTATGAGAATGCCAAAAAATAAAAAGAGTGTACAAAGAGATGGCATGACAAGCACATTCTAAGAAGAGAGTTTGAAATTGTTCAAAAAGTGTTACTTTATAACTCTCACCGTAGACTGTTTCTTGTTAAGTTACAATCCAAATGGTTAGGTCCTTTCACTGTTACAAGGATACCGCCATATGGGAAAATTGAAGTTGCTCACAATACCAAGGGAACATTTAAAGTGAATGGTCAATGTCTAAAGCCATACTTTGAAGGAAGATTTGACAAGCAAAAGATCACATTTGGTTTGAAAGAACCAGCTTAAAGAAAGCGATAGTAAAGCTGAAGATTATAAATCAGAAATACTTCCTCATCACTTTGCTGTTAGGATGTTTAGTCTAGCTTAGTTTGCTTTATTTTATTTTTTTATTTAGATATTTTTATTTTGCTTACTTGATTTCAAACAATCCTATATTGCAACCATCAATAGTTTGATCAACTCTTGTCCACCAAAAAAGGAAAATGGTTCACTTCAGAGCAGAGAGTTGAATTCATGAGAAACAGATGATATGAACTTTCTTTATTCTCTCTACATTTAGCTTAGTTGTTCGTTTGGTTTCATGTTTCTATTGCTGAAGTAAGAACCTGATTTTAGATTGAGCATAGAAGTTTATGAGATTGCAAATTATGTGTCAAGTTTGAAAATTGTCAAAATTTTGCAAAGAATGACAATAAATTTTTGAAGAAAAGGATTAGAATGCACTTCATTCAAGGAAGCTCTTAAACTTAAACTTCTTTTATTATTTTTTATTGAAGATAATGTTTGATTCAAGTTTGGGGGTATTCGAGAAGTTACATTTAGATTTGCATTCAGTTTTGGAATTTTTTTTCAAATTTGGGTATAAATTTTCTCTATCAGCATCTCTTTTGATAAACTTAGCTAAAGAAATCCAAGAGCAACTATGTTACATTGCTAAAATTGAATAGGATGAATTCTCTTTTATTGATCAAGTGACATATATTGAGTTTTTTATTACCATTTCATATTAATGAGAAAGAAGGATAGGTGCTACCTTCTGATTTATTGATTTTTATGATAAGTCCTTTCCATGACGAATGAAAATTTCAATTAGCAAATTATGTTATGATCATGCCAAGTGTATGTGGATTAGTGATGATGTTATGAATTTAGTAACATATTTTGGTTGACACAAGCATGCTAGAACTTATTTGATTATTCCTTAAGGCGAAATCTTAGAAAACATGTTTACTTGGAAGTGATTTAGGCATTCTTTGATTAGTTTAAGTCTTTCAAGCTAACCTAGTACATTCACTGTCACTAGTGTCCCCATTGAGCTTTAATGCAAAAATAGCATATGCAAAGCGTGTGAAAGACAACCATTCGATTTCTCTTTCTTTAGCTTCATCTTTCAAACCTTTTTAGCCTAAAAAACCCCAATTGACCTGTTAAGAGACGTATTCTAAACACATGATTGCAGAGAGGTACATGAGTACATAAGAAGATAAGTTTGGGGGAGTTAAAGAGAAGAATGCTTAAAGAAGAGGAAAAAGGACAAAAGGAAAGAAATCAATAAGGATTTATCTTTCAATTGGGGGGATCATATCTCCATGAACTCAATAGAAAATAAGTTTGGAGATGTGATAGTAATACAACCCAGAGTTAGGGGGATCACATCCTAATGAAAGTAAAAAAATAAGTCTAGGTTGTGGTAGTAATACAACTCATAAAACAGATAAAACCCCAAACAAAAATTTAAGAAGGTGAATATTCATGTAAAATGCAGATATGATCTCTTACTTTGTGTATCCTTATTCCCCTTTCTTGTTAGCTAAACCCAAGGCCCCATTAAAAACTTAACAAAGACCTATTGATCCAAGTGAATAGAGTTTTCTACATTAGTGGAGAGGGATTATGAAATTGAAGCCTATGATATATTTTGTGAAGATTATGAAAATCATTGGTTTGCACATTGTTAACTAAAAAATATGCATGTAGTATGAAATTGACAATGCACACACACATTTTTATTTCATGAAAGGATTGACTAAGCATGGGTTTCATGAGATTACTTGGAAAGTATCTTGAGTGATTTCTAAGATATGTGCACATGTATAATTTGTTAGGCATGTTACTGATTGTTTGAAAGCGATTTTCCTGACTGATTCAGAGTTCAGATTGTTATTTTGCTTGAGGACATTCAAAAGTTAAGTTTGGAGGTATTCGATAAGCTCATAATATGTTATGTTTTTTATATCTAAATTCACATGTTTAAGATCTTATTTTAATATTTTTAGTGGATATTGCATTTAACAGAGTTTGTTTTATTGATCTATAAAATAAAACTAAAATTTATAAAAGATATTAGTTTAAAGTAATTTCTGGGACTGATGGAGGCATATTTGAAAAATATGTTCAACATGAAAGCTTTAAAATTTATTCTTAGCTTTCCAATGCATCAAAAAGCATCTATTTTTGAATTTGTATGAAAAAGTTATGACTCAAATAGTGCAACTATCTATAGAGCTTCATATTCGTCTGCTACTTTATTTGACAGAAGGTGTCACTTTGAAGGCTTATGACTCATAAAAGATAGATGATTTAGACAAAGTGATCAATATAAAAGTTGTATTCCCTAAAATTATTTATCTAGTGAAAAAAGAATGGAGCAATTCTAAGTTTTTATGAGAAAGTTATGATCAAAATAGTGGTACTCTCTCCAGAAAACTCCAAAACAGACTTGGTGACTCAAAGTTCACCAACACAAAAGGTGGTACTTTGAGGGCCCATGAATCAAAATAAAAGCATAATCAGGAAAAGTGATTGAAATGAAAGTTATATATCTTGAAATTATCTATCTAACCCAATAAAAATCACTCAATTTAGGGTTTGTATGAGAATGTTATGATAATGCTACTAAAACTGCTCTGGAACATCAAAAACTCCGAAGCAGAATTTTTCTCCAAAGTTTACTTTAGAGAACTCTGAAGTAGAATTTTACTTCAAAGTTCACTTTAGAGAACTTTGAAGCAACAATTTTTACTTTGAAGCTCACCTCAGAGAACTCCAAAGCAGAATTTCTACTCCAAAGTTTACTTCAAAGAACTCCAAACCAACATTTTTTACTCCGAAGTTCAATTCAAAGAACTCCAAAGCAATGATTTTTACTCTGAAGTTTAGTTTAGAGAACTTTAGAGCAAACTTAAACTCTAAAATTGGCTTCAATGACTCCAAAGTTAATATTCAGTGAACCAATAGCTCGATTTTCATGCCTCTAAAGCAGTCTAACAAGAAACAAAGTTTGAAATCAAAACTTGAAATTAGAAGTGCACAAATTTAGTTATTATTCCATGTATCAAATGTTGCTATCCAAGCTATTATCAACAATATATTTTTAGCAATGGGGTTCCAAAATGATCAGCACTTGTAATCATCTGAGTTATTTTTAGAAGCAAGGTTTTTTGCATACATTGTTGAATTTTTTATAAGTTTTTGGAATGCATAAACTATTGAAATATTTGGAAGGGATCTTTTGGAAATCAATTATACAACATCTATTATTGGAAATCATATAGAAATAACCTTTTTTGGATAGAAAAGATAGAGTTATTTTTAGAAGAAGATTTCTATGCATAAGGGAGTTGCAATTCATAGAGTGTTACTATAATCATGCTATCTGGGTTATTTAAGGAGATATCTAGGGAAGGAGCAAGGGGAGACCATATTGGAGTATAGATAGAGAGTTAGACGAGGAGAAGAGTTTAGAGCAAGAAGATCATTAGAGAAAGCTGCTGCAACCTAAATATTTTATTTTCTTTCTAGTTCTTCTTTTATTTTTGAATCAACACTCAATCTTGGATTATGATGATGTTTATCAATTACTTAGTTTTAATTCAAATATGATGTTCTAAATTTTTATTATCTAGGACTAAATTGATCCTAGCAATGAAGCTTATGTTGATGTTTGATTTTTAAGTTAAATTATCTTCTTTCTCATTATTTCTTTTTTTCTAAGCTTAATGCATATATGTGCCTAGCTACCCTATGCAAGAACTAAAATTCTTAATTTATACTTGAGAGAGGTGAATTAGGAATAGACTCTTGAATTGAAGAACATATGATGCAATATAGTCTAGAGATAGCCATTGTACATGTGCAATCTGTGTGAATATGACCTTGTGAGCAAATATATTACACTTGGATGCTTAAGCTAAATGGGTTTATTAATTTGGATTTGCATGGAGACATAGTAAATCACTTTAATAGGCACACCTATCATAACACTTGAGAAAGGATGGTAGATACTTTAGTGCATCCGATTGATAATGAGAGAAATAATGATTTACTCAATGCAATTTATCAATACAAGTGGATTTGCTAGGTTAAGTTGAATTCCTAGATATTTCATCCATTGATATTTCTTCTTTTACTCTTACAATTTATCAACTTCATTGATTATTCAGATTAAGTTCTTATATCATCTATTGAATTTCATTCAATCAAATATTACTGATTTGATATAAGTTTGGTACTTAGTGTGTAACAACCTACTTCCTCGTGGGAACGATACTCAACTTACCTCATGTATATTACTTGTGATCATGTATACTTGCATGAGAGCTAACATTTATAAATCATAGTTTAAACATGTGATTCAAGATATGATGATCAAGATTAAGTGTGTCATGAATATATCTTGTATAATTTTAAGTTTCATAACACTTGTATGTTTCAAGCATAATTATCAACAGTTTCAAGCACACATATTTTGTCTTAAAGAAAGTTTTATTCTCATCAAAATTATACACGGTGAACCTAACAAAAAGATACTCCTGAGGAGGAAGCTGAAGGCAAGAATGATGAAGAAAATGATTTCTTTTAAAATGTTCTAGGAGAGGGACAAGATCTAAAAGAGGAGGGTTCTCATGGAAAGGATGGGAAGGATCCTCAGGCTGGATATGACTCAGTAGCCACTGTATCTGATACTCAACACACTTTAGCCATTTCTATTCTAGCTCCCACTATTACCATTCCCACTCCTTCTTCAACCCCTCATGTCACAACTACTCCTCCTCCTATGCTTGATGTTTCTACCTTGCAAGCACATCTAGTAGCTAGTCTTAGATCAGTCAAAGCTGACTTGCAAGCATACATTTGAGAGCAAATTCAAGATTCTTCAACACCTGGTCCTTCTGTTGATCCCTTGGACTACACCTTAAAGCAAGACAAGCAAACTCCTACTTCATGAACATCATTTTGGAAGAAACACACTCTTTTCTAGTTTGAAGTTTGAAGTTATTGAGGGTAATTTAAACTTGTCGCGTCTTTATTACACTTTTAAGATAACTCTTACTTGGCTCCTTAGATCACAAATTAAGTTATCATACACTTATGACTTTATCCTTTCATATTCATTTTGCATATTGTTTCATTTCATTCTTGTGCAACTCTACATTCCTGCATCACCCTTCTTTTTGCTTCTAACAAAAAGTGGGAGAAAATAAGCATTTTGACAAGGGGAGGAATATCATCTTTAAGTTAATCTAGTTTTGGTTTTGTCATCATCAAAAGGGGGAAGAATTGTTTGACTCCTATTTCCTAATTTAAAGACGAATGATAAACAAAACTAGTTAACTTGATTGAATTAATGTGGCTTCATAATTGATGTGTTTTGCTATGTGAGTTGTTATTCTTAACTCTTACAAGTTTGATTTTATGTGGAATGGATTGATGTAAAAGGTGTGGATTGAATTGACTGATGTAATTGATGCAAAATGGAATTATATAATTGATAGATGTAAGTAGGTTGAAAGATGGAATGTTCAAATTTATCAAATGGATAGGGAAATTCATTGACGTTTTATGTTAAAACATCAACGGATTTTCATCTGAACCTTGACAGATTTGAATCTGGCAAAGTATGAACCTTGGCTGATTAGCAGTCAAGGACAAATATGGCAAAGTATGAACCTTGGCTGATTAGCAGTCAAGGACTAATCCTACGAAGTTAAACCTTGATGAATTTCCTTATGATGGAAAAATGTCAAAAAATTTGGTGAAAACATCAATGGTTTTTTTACCATTATTGGTAGTTATGCAATTCCGGACTTTATGCCTATTTAACATTTTCTTAACGTCTTTGAGATATTTTCGCCTAGTAGTTGCTATTCTATTAAATGGGAGAGTGGTTGAAGAAAAGGATGAGCTGGATAGTGAGATCTTGGAGAGTGAACAAGATTGAATCAAGCTACTAAAGATCTACAACAGTTACTAACCTCTATTTTGCAGGTGAATGGAATTTGTGTGAAGACCATGAAGCACGATGAAGTGTGAAAGTCACTTGAGTATCAATCTAGTTGTAATCTTCATCTTATTATTTTCTTCATTGAATTGATTGTACCTTGGTTTAGATTGTAAACCAAGAGATAAATTGAATCATTACATGGTGTGTAAGTGATTCAACTATACAACCACCTAGAAGTGTAAATCTAGAGAACAAAGAAACTATACTTGTAAATTTGGGATTAAGTTGACTAGTGGAACCCAAGTATGGGATTTTGACTTGGAGATTGGATTAAGTAGGGAGTACCAAACCACTGTATGTTTTTTGTTCTTAATTCTTTTGTGATTGATATCGTGGTGCATTTAACTTGCTTCCATTTGCTTTGTATACTTAAGCCATAACACAAGACCAACAAACTAATACTCATTTTCTATTTCAATTGGAAACCAAACAGTTATAAGTCCATAGTAAAGGTAGTAAAGAAAAGTTTTGGGACATATCTGTTGTCTCTAGAAGAACATTTAGGAAAGATTTTTGGTGTACCAACTGTTGAAGATGAGGATGGCTAAGGAAAGAAGAAATTTCAATAAACTATCCATTGGCACTAAATATACATGTACCCACACTTACAAGAGAACTAAAGACCTCACCATTCAACTAAGAATGCTTAGAAAAGTTTTAGAGAATATGTTTGTGCCTAAGCTTGGAGTAACAGAGCAAGTGACAGCAAATGAGGCTAAAGTATTATGCAAAAATTACAGTTGTCGAAACATTATCCTCCCAAACTTAATGTTCACATCTTTTGGCTACATACCACAAAGAACTGACCATGTTGTGCCATATGTTGTATGGTTGACAAAGATCTTTGAGCACTTTTTTATTTAAATTGATGGAGAGTCCTGTCTGGAAATGCCCTCACTCAAAAAAGATTGGGTAGGCGCAACCCCATTGAAAAGAATGGGAATCATAATTTTTGATTATGTGATAGAAATGAATGAAAAGAATGAGAGTGAAGAAGTGGAAGAAGAAGAGAAATGAGTACTCTCCCAAGGTGAGGAGGAGATGAAGGAAATGGAAGGAAGAGAATAAAGAGTTGATATAGATAGCCCCATTGCAAAATGACATTCTTCACCTTCAAGAACTTCACCAGAAGTCACCATTCCTAGATCATTTGTGTTGCTATCATTAGAAGTGAAAGAATTGAGGAGAGAAGTAGGAGAGCTAAGAGAAATAAAAAAGAAAATGGAGAAGAAAATAGACATTCTAATTGCACAATTAGGAAATGCTTAGCCTACCTCTACAAGTGATCCTACTCCACCCATTGTTGTAATTCTCACCACATAGGATCTTCACACCCCTACTTAGGAGATTTTAGCACTTTCTTTTATGAATTGCAGAAAGAAAAATGGAAAAAGAATGCTTTGAATGTTTTGTATGTTTTGTGAGAATTTCATAAGAGATTCATGTAGTGAGGTTAATAATGTATTCTCTCTATGAAATTTGATGTAAATACATGAAACTGCTTTGAAATAATATGAATTATAGTTTAAAGTCCTTTGTGTGTTATGATTTTGATGAATGAAATGATGACTGCTTAATAAATATCTACATATTTTTAAAGTTTCCAAATAAGAATTACCTAATGTTTGAATGTTGATATGAAAATGTTCTTTCAATTGAAGTAAATCTTTTTTATCTCATTTCATGGTCATGCTTTGTTAAGGACCCAATATTTAGGTTTTATGTGTATGATTTTGATGAAAACTAAATTTGTCTTAAGACTTGATTTATGCTAATGATGCTTCTTGTATAGGAAACTTGAAATGTATAAATACATGCTTGAAATATGCATGCTATATTGAGATATATTTTATGCAAGCATATACACATCTTAATATAAGTCTAGATGTTTTTAGAAAAAGGAGAAATCATCTTAATCCATATTATTTTCAAATTTTTTATCATTCCTTGGATCATATGCTAATGTGTCTCAAAGAGATATCTTTTTGAATGAAAAAAATGAGGCTTAATTGAATTTATAAATACAAAATCACAATTTAAAGTGCATATCAATGCTTCGCAACTTGTGCATATCTCTTGTAGATAATTATATTATAATTTACAATAGAAAATATAATAAAAAATATCAAATTAACAATGTAGCAAAAGTGCAAAAAATTCTAAGTGCAAGAGCATTGCTATGGTAATTTTGCTATAATGAAGCTACAGTTTCGAACAAAGCAGTAATTCTCAGACAAAGTTGTTGTGGAACTAACCTCAGATGAAATCTGCTACTATGTCAAACAAAGTCATGACTTCAGACATATGAGAAGCATGAAGAATTCATCCAAGATTGTTGCAATAAATTGCTATAATGTCAGACAAAGCAACCATTTTCGAACAAATGCAAAGCAAGAAGAATTCGTCCGAGATTGCTACAGCAACTATTACAATGCTTGCTACAATAGCCTTTGGATAAATTTTTGGGTAGACATATTTGTCCTAAATTAGCTTTGGACAAATCGTTGTCTCTAAAAGTGCTACAATATTGTTGCTACATTTTTGAACCAATCAAAAGCAATGTAGTCCAATAGAAGAAAATCTCAATGATCTTCTTCATTCAAAGCTACTCATCTATCTCCAATTTTTGCATTTAATAAAACTCATCTTAGCCAACAGTTAAGTTTTTGAGAAGAGCTATTTAAGGAGATAAGCTAAGATGTTTTAAGAGTTGAAGGAGAAGAAGAAGAAGAAAGATTTAGCCAATACCTTCCATAAATCTTTGCAATATTAGGCCAAGAGCTTTAACCTTCATATCTTTCTCAAGAGCTTCAACTTTACGAATCTTTGAGGCCATCTTCCTCAAAACAACAAGAAACTCATTCAAGTTTCCCAAGTGTTTTCACTCCAAGGTACTGCCAAGATTAAAGAGTTTCAAATTCATATCAATACCACTTCAAGGGAATTCAAATTCATTATAAAATGCTTATTGATTTATGTAACACCCCACTCCCTAGGGGATACCATTTTATATTTCAAAGAAAAAATCTATCAAAAATTTAGCAGTCTCCTCTAAAATATAAGGATACACACATATGCAACTATTTATCATAAAATACCACATCTTCAAACATTTATACATTATGCCCATAAGCAATGAAATACATTCATAAATAATAAAACACACCCATCACTATGCAGAATTGTAAGTCGCATTGTGATGGCAAATGGCATAATTGGACCTGCATGAGAATTTGTCCACATACAACACATACATTTTTCCACTACTATGACATGTCAATACAATTATGCTGTATGAAACTCAACAGACAAATTACAAATTCATATACAATATGGGGATTCTAATCCCAAATTCACTAGGGTACCAAGAATTGAGCTACCAATGTCCAATCACAATCACAAACCCCTAGTTGGGCTCCATTACCTAACTTGTTAATTAAAAATCATACATAAATAGGATAAGTCTGGGCAAACTCAGTAAGTAGGCTGAACAAAAACCAATAATCAATATATTAATGCAATAACATACTCAAAATTAGAACATACATAAATCCATGATAATGCAACTATATTCCCATGCCTATGAGGTGCATGTCCGCATAGCCCAAGTTCATATGTAATCTCACTAGCAGCTTTCATATTCCATCTCATCAAAGTGTTCATAGCAATACACATTTACCATCCTTCTCATCAAGGCATGCTTGTTCATATAGATTCATCACTATCAAATCAATATTCTGGTTGATTCTTTCTCAGAATCATTTGTAAGTTGACCTCATAAATAGGACTCCTCAAAAGTCATGTTCATGAAGATACATTTATCATAATTATGTTAGGTTCAACACACTTCCCTTGATGGGCATTGATCACTCCTACTAGGTTCACAACAGCTCAACCACAGCCTCTATGGCGCCTCGCCCTCATTCCTGTATAAGAATTATCCTTCATCAATTATCTCTAATGCATAGCTTAAGTGTATTAGACTCATCATTACGTGGCTATTACACACTATGCCATCTAGACATATCCTCATCTTTTTAATATGATATCGTAACCCCTGTAGAGTCCCATAGTATGGCTTAACCCAAGAGGAGAGGGGTGAATTAGTTTTATGAAATTTTATTGCTTAAACCCTATTGAACCATTCCCCCCTTTTTGTGCTTGTGTGTAGAGCATTGTATAATGAATAATAAAACAATAAAGTGCATGAAGGATAAAGCAAATAAACAAACACACACAAATAACATAATTTTTATAGTGGTTTGGAGACTCCCATCCCTACATCCACTCATCTAAGAGCACACACTCATTGTGCCTTGGGTTCCACTATATCCCATATAATAGAAATACAATAGTATTCTCAGCAATCTTCTAGATTCTAGCTCTAGGGGGCATAAACAAGTGTTCCCAACACTCTTCTAGATTTCAACTCCAGGGAGCATAAATATAGTGCTCCTAGCACTTTTGGTTTTAATGAGCTCACCAAGAAACTCACTAGTTTCGAAGATTACCAGAAAACTTGATGGTTTTTCAGAGCTCACGAACAACTCATACAATGTGGTTTTTCCTAGCTCACCATAAACTCACTGGTTTTTCAGATTAACTAGAAAACTAATATACATTTAAGCATAGGGGAAGATAAGATCTTTTACAACTCTAGAAATACAAAATGATTTTTCCAAATTGTAAAATTAATGGCCTTGAGAATTTGCAAATTAAAGCTCGTAAAAGATAGATGAAAGTTTAAGCTTTTGGCCATGGGTGGATGGATTTGCATAAGGTTAAGCTCATTTGAAAAGTATTTCTTCACCTCTTTGAATTGTCCAACTTATCTCCTTAAATAGATCTTCAAAAACTTGACCGTTGCAGAGGAGAAAGTTGGGATTGATGCAGAGATGAGAGTAGCTTTGAATGTAGATGACCAATGTGATTTCTACCATTAGGATGCATGCCTTTTGATTTTTCTTGAGCTGCTGCCACACCATTCTTTTACAAAGAGAAAGATAAGCTATTATTGAAATATCTTTTCTAATTTTAACTTGACACAGCTAGAAAACTTATAGGGTCGCTTATTGCCAAAAACGGTGACTAAAATGAGTCTGCATGATGAAAGCATGAGTCTAGATGTCATTTAGATGCAAGTGACATAAATCAATTAATCTTGGGCAAGTTACGACCACTTTCTATTTGTATTTGTCTGCCTTAAGTCTTAAACAAATTCTCCCATGAGATTTTTCTGTTAGTCAATCCTTTGTGAGTGTGATTTGTTTTTGTAAATAATAGACAAACTCTGGTGCTATAGAAAAAGTTGAACTGATTGACAAACAAACTAAACTTTGTCTTACTCAAACAGATGAAGTATAATGTTCTTTTTTTGTTCCTTATTTGTCTGTTGAAAGTGATAGATGAATTCTACTTTACTTTGTCTTGGATGAATTAGGCTCTGCACTTCGTCTAAGGTTTGTTTGTAGTAAGTTGTAGACGAATGTGCCTATGCATTGAGGTTCACTTGTCCAAGTAGATACTTTGTCTATGCAACTTCATCTTTCCTCACCGTGCAGCTTCCACTTTGTCTTCTACTTTGTCTATTTAATAGATGAATTTGATCTTGCAAATAAAGTTGAATTCCTTCAATAAATTTTGATCAACAGATGGAGTTCATCTCTGCAACTTCTTGCTTACTTCATTCTTGATTTATCTATCTTTGCTCAGGTAAAGTTGCTTCTACTTTAGATGAATCCATTCATCTAGCTTTATTGGTCAGACAAAGTTTCTTGTAGCATGAAAAATCTCTCATGCATATATTTGAAGAATTAGGCCTTGAATGGATAGGAAGCTGAGGCTCTTGAATGATATTTGAAGGTTAAATCTCTTGGC
>JAYJMB010002862.1:0-14774 GCA_036873735.1 Pouteria campechiana
TCTCTCTCTCTCTCTCTCTCTCTCTCTCTCTCTCTCTCTCTCGTATTTCGCTTTTTTTGGGATGTCAGCTTTTCCATTCTTGGTGGGTCAGCCTTGTGCGTGTATGCATTCCATGAAAATCTGTACTCACATATCAACAACCATGCCTGCCATCATAAGTTAGGTGGGTCCACTATTTTTTATTTAATTCCAAGCCTTGCTTTGCCCCTTGAAAGTGTCCTAGGTTGCATCCGATGATAACCACATCTGCACAAGGAATTAGCTAGGTAGCAATACTGATGCCCTTTTTTCTTGTTTTGTGAACAAGAGAAATCCAAAGCTGGAGCTTTGATGAGAAGCAAAAGAAGGTGATCATATCTGGGCCCTTCAATCCCGAGTGCCTCATCAAGAAGCTCTACTGCAAGGTAGGGTGCAAGATCATCAAAGGCCATGAGATACCCAAACCACCACCACCCAAGAAGCCCGAGCCACCCAAAGAGGCCCCACCCAAGCCCGAGCCACCCAAAGAGGCCCCACCCAAGCCCGAGCCACCCAAAGAGGCCCCACCCAAGAAACCTGAGCCACCCAAAGAGACCCCACCCAAGCCCGAGCCACCCAAAGAGGCCCCACCCAAGCCTGAGCCACCCAAAGAACCAGCTCCACCACCAAAGAAACCTGAGCCACCCAAAGAACCAGCTCCACCACCAAAGAAACCTGACCCACCCAAAGAACCAGCTCCACCTCCACCGGCACCTGAACCCGTGAGCGTGGGGCCGCCAGGGCCGATCTGCTGTTGTAGACCATGCTACGAAGGGAGACCCTGGGATGGGCATTGTACAAGGTGGAGGGGCTACTACGACACCTGCTGTAGGGATTGCTATGAGGGGCGTCCTTGGGATGGGCATTGCACGAGGGGCGGCGGATACGACAGCGGCTGCCGCTTCTTCAGTGAAGAAGACTCCACCTGTAGGACCATGTGAAATTGATTGAAGTGTCACTTGTCCTGGAGTATATGCATGAAGCATTTGTAATACAGTCTGTATTTTTATAAAATGCAAGTCGGTGGACTTTTAATAATTTGGATGATGGCTTTGGATCTTAACATGTTGGGTGAATTATAATATTTGGTTGAATGGTTCAGAGAGATGGTCATTAATTGAGTCGAAAAGAAAAGGAGGGAAAAAATGTTAGCAATATAAAAAAATTATATCAATTTTAAAGCGAATAAGGTCAAAATTAAAAAAGATATTAATTGAAAATATAAATAATAAAAAAATAATATTGCTAGAAAAGGTAGATATTAAATTAATCTTTAATTAATAAAATTTAAAGATTGATAGAATTTTCCCGAGAACCTCTCTCTCTCTTCAATCAGGTTGCTGATTATGCCTAAAAGCTTGATGGGCGGAATAGAAAGGAAATGGAAAAAGAAAAAAAAAAGAACAATATATTAATTTTAAAGTAAATAAAGTTAAAAAATAGATGAAAAATAATTTAAAATATAGATAATAATAAAAAAGTAGAGTTGTTGGGAAAGTAAACGTGATATCAAGTTTTGAGAAAAGAGTTTTGTGTAGATTGGATTCCTTTCCATGCAAATGAGTTTTCCATGAAATGATCGCACTGTCGGGGATGAGTAGGAAGTCATTTCCTTGTTCATCAAAAAGGGCTGCTGTACCAGCAAAAGCTACAGAGGACGTGAAAATGATGGTTCGTTTCCTTTTCATGCTATCAATTTACAATGACCGAAGGCCTCAAATTATTGGTGTTACGGTTTGATGTATGCTTTTTGTGTTAGTTTTGCATTTCTGTTAGTTTGTTTTCTGAGATTAAATAAAAAGATAGAAATATTGGTTATCTACGGGGGCTATGGAAGAACAAAAAGTGTTAAAATATCTATTTTTAAATTTTATATATATATATATATAGACACACACACCCGCGTGTGTGTGAAAGAAAGACTCACTTCCATGCTCGAGTGCGCCGCCCGATCCTCTGCCGACAATGTCCTTGATCAAGGACAGTAAGTTACAGCTATTGTATGAAGGCAGGAGATGTTTAGTTGAACTTTAAATTAGGTTTTCGGGTATGATTAATGAAAAGATCGAAATCCTGGGATAAGGTAGGCCAGATAGTCAAGGTAATGATTTCCAGTAAAAGATACGGTGCCGTGAACATCCCCAAGTCATGAGTAGAAGATAGACCACGCATGCGGGAATGACACATGCATCCCTTTAAAAAGAGAATGCAATCGGTGGGACCCATTTTGCTGCTGGTGGGTTGTAAGTGGAGTGATTAACTTTGAATGCAGGCCGTAAATCGTACCCTATTTTCAAAAGTAATGATTTAGACAGACAAAATAATATAATCTTGGATAAGCCCAATAATTGTCCTAACAGTCATTGGGTTGCCGTGGATGATTGACAATGTTTATATGTGTTTGGAATTTTGGACGCATTGGAAAGAGGGCTATTTGACTCGAATAGACTACTTTTACATTCTTTTTTACACTAATGTAACACCTTAATAAATTTACTTTAATTATTTTTATTTCAATTATTTTTCTTTTTTATTAAAAAATCTAATATCATCGTCTGCTCTGGAGCACTCTATCTTAAGCTGTCAAGTATGTACCCAAATTGATACCTCGATCCAAGTGGACTATACCACAACGTTTGGAAAATTGCATCGGACGTTGAACCCTTTTAACCGTTTAAGTATCCGGTTTTGTTTAAACGCGGAGCGAACTCAACTGGGTTAAGCCTAATGATATAATTATAGTTAGTTATTAATATTTTTACTAATTAATAAATTTAATTTTTAAATAAGTATATTTAAATTAATATAAGTATATTTTATTTATTTATTTATTTATTTATATTAAAACGAAGAACCGGTGACCAACCTTGACTGGTGCCTCCGCGCATTCGTGGTCTGACCGGTTGAACCAATCTAATCTGATTTCCTAAACATTGCTATAACATTTGCTTAACACTATCCCTTATCTAAAATATTTAAAATTATTATCATTTGAAAATTATAAAATACAAAAAATTGCTCATAATAATTTGTATAAATATTGACATATTATAAAATTTTGTGAAATCATTATTTATGTTGGTGAAACAGTGTTATAAAAAGGGATGACGGGCTGACCATACACAGACTGCTCCTACAAGCAAGGCTAAATTTTTTGATGATCTATATTTACTTTAAAAATAATTTTGAGCTTGCCAAACTGTAAGCCACAACTGTGGTATAATACATATTCACAACTCTAACTTTCAATTTTGTGCATTAATCACAATATTTAATATATGTTGGGTATTAGATCTTTGCTTTCTGAAAAGCGTGGAAAGGGCATCATGCTTGATGCTTCAGTTTGCAGGGAGAGTCAAAAATACTTCAAACGACCCAGCTCTTATGCTCTCATGTCTTGCATATCTTATCATCAGTTATATATTTTTATTAAAAATTATTTATTTTATATTAATTAGTGCTTTGTTATGACATTTTTATTTCTATCAATGTCATTTTCCTTGTACTCCTAGGATGCTACGAATTTCTAATAAACGGTTCAGATATGATCCTATGTGTTCCTGCATAGAGAAAAAAAAAATAGGTGATCTCCCCTGTCTATTTAGGTAGCCTTTATGATGTCAGCAGATGACGCATGTCCTATGATTGCAACTCTTAAATGAGATAAGTTTAAAAGTAATTAATATCGAACCCATTAATGGATGATTAAAGAGTAAGTACATTTATGTTGTCCCTTTTACCGAAATGGTGTTGTGCGCCCACTGCTGTTGCGGACGTTCATGGCTGGTCAAAGTGCAGACCTTGGCTGGCTGGCGGCTTATTTTCCGCTTTCAATACCGTCCATTGGGACAGTCACTTGCAGGCTTCTACACAAGATCTTGTTGCATTTCAACCCAATCTTAATTTTTTTAAAAAAAAAATTAAATCTAACTGAACTCTAATTCTAACCATATTTTCAAAACTTAAATTAGGTCCCAACCTAATAGTGAAAATTCTAAGTTGAATTCAACTTAAGCTTTAGGTAGTGTTTAATAAATTCCAAATTACTTTTATGAATTTATAAATATAAGATCAAGTTTTAGTTAAAATGACATTAACTACAAAGAAATTAATAAAAGACAATTTAATCATCTTTTTATTTCATTCATAAATTAATGAGTTTTTTGTAGTGCCCCGCTGGTCAACACTAATCGTAATAAGCATCATTTGTCAATCAACCAATCATTTTCCCACAACCACAAGATTGACTAAATGAGTAGAGATTACACAAGCACAAAACACATCACTATAACCATACTAATAGCCACAATCTACAAGGTATACCAATGATAAAAACACATAACTGAATAAAATATATCATCTTTTAATATATACAATCTCCTGTCAAAATTACCAATTAAATCATGTCCTACATATCACAATAAACATTATAATCATACACATCTTATAAGGCTATAAAACTCATATATATCATATTAAATAACATAATTAACTAAACCGCTTCAATTCTCCCTGTTTGGAATTCTAACCTCAAATTGGGTTCCCTCAGGTAAAACTGTTAAGATTTTAATATAAGGTTAACTGGGCAACTCAGTAAGTAGGTAAGTAAAAACAACAGATGATTTCCTTTGGTCACACTTAAATCATCACTCATCTGCCCATTGGTTAATCACATCTAACACAGTTAAAAAATTCATACCAGGTTTTATATAAATCGCAGACATTAACCAAGTCTGACCATCGACTAATCTCATAACTATACCCAATTTAAAATGTCATGTCTATGAATATTTGCCTACTGTATAGTTCCACATGAGCAACAATTATGCAAATGAATAAGCATTCTCAAATCATATCATAAATGCAAATCCAAATATGAACATACCACATGTCTACCCGACCGAACCTCTTATTACTCAGATCATGTGTATCTCATATCTATGTTACATACCTGTCTGATCAAACCCCTTATTACTCAGGTTAT
Source organism: Pouteria campechiana (assembly GCA_036873735.1). Classification (NCBI taxonomy): domain Eukaryota; kingdom Viridiplantae; phylum Streptophyta; class Magnoliopsida; order Ericales; family Sapotaceae; genus Pouteria; species Pouteria campechiana. The sequence continues at coordinate 5,003 of JAYJMB010002862.1, forward strand.
GTGCATATTATCATATTTAGCCTTTCAAGCTCATCTCTTCACCATATAGGCTAGGCAAACCGCCCCATTATCATCATCATATCATGTGTATATCTCAATCACCCATGTCATCTTGCATGATATATACCAAATATCATACCATATATCATCTATCATATGTGGCCCAAGGCCCATCTCATGCATCATGCAACATTACTAATATACACAACTATGGCTCCAATACTTTCACATTTCATGCATGATCTAGACTCACCCAACAGGGTCCATAAATAAGAAATATCTTTTACTTAGGCATTTCATCAAACATATTTGGGGCAAAATTCATAAAACCATAAATCATAAGAGAAAATACGAGAAAAAACATATAAAGCATGGTTAATATAATAAAGCCTCATTCAAACTATTCAAACCAAGAATTCAATGCATAAATTTAACACAAATTTGACATGACCCAAATATAATGCATAGGAATCATGTAAATGGGGAAAGAAATATATATGAGTTTAGAAAATCATTTCCTACTTACCTTAAATTCAAGAATTTGAGCTCCCACAAAATCTCTTTCTTTTCAGGATTACAAATGCAAGGAATTTTCTTCTAGAGCTTGAATTTATGCCTTTTCTCTTTCAAATATTTCAAATTCCAAGAAAACTATATTTCTTTTTTTCCAAAAATTGTTAAAAGAAAAAGATTCTATTTTTTTACTATTTATTATTACTATTGACTATTCACTATTCATCATTTGCTTTTACTATTCATATGCACTATTTGCTATTACTGTTTACTATTCACCTGATTACGGTTACTGTTCAGTGTACAAATTTTACTTTTATTTTTCGTCCATAAAAGTATATATACACTATATTCTCTAAATCCGAACCATATGATTCATTTTACATCTTGAGAGGATCATTTGAAGATGTATGAGTGATGTTTAAATATTCCAACTACATAAAAATCTGATAACATTTTCTTTTCAATGGATAGAAAACTTCATCAATTAAATCATAATTTCATATCTAAATTCTTTTAAATTCTCAAGATAGCATAACACATGTAAAATATAATTATTTAACGGATTGGATTGGCTAAAAATTAAACATAATCCACTTACCTTGATTCTCTTTTGCGTTACCTGTTGCCTCAGTTTCCCTCTCTCATTCTCTCTCTCTCTCTCTCTCTCTCTCTCTCTCTCTCTCTTCCTCTGTTTGCTACTGCGCCTACTGCCTGCATTTATAAGTGGACGCTACCAACTACTACTTTAATGCTACTACCAACCACTTACCACCCGCACTTAATGCGGAGTATCACATTCTCCCCGCTTTATACAAGTTTTTTCCTCAAAACTTAGACATCAAGCTCCCAAGTTGCTTTACCTTTTGAATGATGACTCCATTGAACCTTCACGATCCTAATCATCTTGCTCCTCAACTGTTTCACTTGGTTGTCCAGAATTCAAACTGAATACTTATCATACTGTAAATTGTCTCGCACTTATATATGATCTGGTTGTAATACATGTGACAGATCTGGCTCGTACTTTATTAACGTCAAGACATGGAATACATCATGTATGCTCGACAAGGAAGATGGTAAGGCCAAGTGATAGGCCACCTTCCCAATCTTCTCCAAGATCTCGTAGGGTCCAATATACCTTGGGCCCAACTTATCCTTTTCCCAAATTTGACAATCCCTTTTATAGGTGATACTTTCAAGAATACATTATCCCCGACTTGAAATTCAAAGTCCCTATGCCTTGTTTCTGCATAGCTCTTCTATCTCGATTGGGCTGTCTTAATTCTTTCTTTGATCTTAGACACCTTGTTTATAGTCTCTGCTATGATTTAAGTACCTAATACTGTAGCTTCTCCCACTTCATCCCAACATAGAGGTGATCTACACTTTCTTCCATATAGTGCTTCATATGGAGGCATCTAAATGCTAGAGTGATAACTGTTATTATATTCAAATTCGACCAAAGATAAATACTCACTCCATGAATTTTTTCAATCTAGCACACAGACACAGAGCATATCTTCTAACTACTGGTTCACCCATTCCATCTTCCCATCTGTTTGTGGGTGAAAAGTAGTACTGAACTTTAACTGAGTTCCCAAGGCTTTATGTAATTCCCTCTAGAATTTAGAAGTGAATATCTTATCTCAATATGAGATAATAGATTTGGGAACACCATGTAACTTTACCATCTCTTTATGATAAATCCATGCTAGCTTCTCTACCATAAAAGTGATCTTTACTAAAATGAAATGAGCCACCTTAGTCAACTTATCCATAATCACCTGTAAAGAATCAAATTTTGCTATTGTATGAGGTAACTTAATAATGAAGTTCATTGTGATTTTATCCCACTTCCACTCTGGAATGTCTAACCTCTGTAAAATCCTACTAAGCCTCTGATGATCTACTTTAACTCACTGAAAAGTTAGGCATCTGGCCACAAATATGGCAATATCTGCCTTCATATCACTCCACCAATAATGAGCCTTCAAATCCTATTATATCTTCATGCTTCCAAGATGAATGGTATAAGATGTATAGTGAGTTTCTTGTAACACCATTGAAAATGTACTTAAGACTTTTATGGTCAGTGTATATATTACGATGCTCTCCATACAAATAATGTCTCCAAATTTTCAGTGTAAACACAACCGTTGCTAGCTTCAAGTCATGTGTAGGGTAATTCTTTTCATATGGCCTCAACTGCTATAATGTCGCCATGTTACATCAAGATACATCTCAGACCCTTCTGAGATGCATCACTATAAACCTCAAACCCCCCTTGCCCTAAAGGCATTGTAAGTATTGGAACTTCAATTAGTTGTCTCTTCAATTCCTGAAATGCTTCTTCACATTGATCAGTCCAGTCGAATTTGACTCCCTTATGTGTGAGCTTGATCAAGGGAACTGCAATAGTAGAGAATCCCTCCACAAATCTCCCATAATGCCCTGTTAGTCCTAAGAAACTCCTCACCTTGATAGCATTGGTTGGCCTTGCCCAATTCATTATAGTCTCTATCATGGTGGAATCTACAGAGATGTCATCTCCTAATATAATATGAACTAAGAATGGCACTAACTCTATCCAAAATCTATAATTCTTAAACTTGGTACGCAACCGCTCTTTACATAGCCTCTGCAGTATTAGCCTCAAGTGCATCTCATGCTCCTCCCTACTCTTTGAGTAAATCAGAATATCATCAATAAAGACTATGAAGAACCGATCTAAGTATTGCTTAAATACTCAGCTTATGAGATCTATGAATGTAGCTGGCGCATTCGTCAAACCAAACGGCATAACTAGGAACTCATAGTGACCATACCGAGTTCTGAAAGCAGTCTTCTGAATGTTTGCATCTCTAAATCTCAATTGATGATATCCAGATTGCAGATCAATCTTAGAAAACACGCTTACCCCTTGCAAGAGGATATTTGTTTTTAGTAGTCACCTGATTCAATTCTCGATAGTCTATATACAATCATATACTACCATCCTTCTTCTTTATGAATAAGATGGGTGCTCCCCAAGATGGCACACTTGGCCTGATAAAGTCGTTGTCTAATAGTTCTTGCAATTGGGTCTTCAACTCTGTCATTTCAGCTGACGCCATTCTATATGGAGTTTTAGAGATTGGTGCTGCGCTAGGCTAAAGATCAATGTCAAACTCCACTTCACACTTTGGTAGCAACTCAGTTAGTGCTACAGGAAATATGTTTGGAAATTCACGGACAACTAGTATCTCTTCAAGTTGTCGATCCTCTCCTTCGGCATCAACCACTAATGTTAGAAATGCAGTGCATCCTTTTTTTTACTAGGCTCATAGCCTTAAGGGCAGATATTAGCTTTTGGGTGCTACCCTTATATGAGCCAGTAAATAACACATTTATCCCAGTGATTGATCGCAATACCACTTGCTTAGTCTTGCAGTGAACCATTGCATCCCAGTGTGACAACCAACCCATGCCTAAAATAACATCAAAATCTTTCATATCTATGACAATGACATTTACCCAAAATTTTCTACCATCGATGATAATGTAACACCAATCGGTCATCATCTCTACACTCCACTTCTCTAAGTGGAGTAGAGACATTGACTTTACGATGCAATGCAAATGTGGAAAGATTAGCCTTTCTAACAAAACTCTTAAATATGAAAGTATATATGGCATAAGGATCAAAGAAAATTGAAGCCAGATAATCATTAACAAGCAGATTACCTGCCAGATAATCATTAACAGGCAGATTACCTATCACTACCCTTTATGTAGCTTGAGCCTCCTAATGTGTAACAGCATTCACCAATGCCGCCCACCTATGGTCACTACTCAATCTGTGGCCATGGTACAAATGGTGGTCTGCCTCTTCTTTCCCTTCCTTCCTAGGGTGCCTTATAGCTTGTTGTTGTTCCCCTTAGGCTTGGGGACATTTAGTGGATATGTGACCCTGTCATCTACAAATAAAACATACCTTCTGCCCGATTGGGCACTCCCATTTACGATACCCTTCTTGTCCACATAAGTTGCAAGCATTAGGGTCGCTCCCCGTCCTGCCTGATGCTAACCTGTACCAGCTCTCTAAGCATCTCTTTGTCCTCGGCCTCAACCAAAGAATCTACTCTACCACCTCCTCTTCGCCTCCGCTTAATAGCCTTCCTCCGTTCATGATGCTTGGCGATCTCCTCCTCCTCTCACTCTATTGTAAGCACCAAATCCAATATGTCTGCATAATTTATTAGTCTGAAGGCTACCACCTTGGCTCGAATGGAGAGCTTCAACTCATCTTGGAACTTGTGAGCCCTTTCCATCTGATTTGTATGAGCCCAAGCCACAAAGCGTAATAAGGATCTAAACTAGGACTCGTATTCTCCTATGGACATCTTCCCTTGTACTAGAGAGGCGAACTCAGCTGCCTTCCTCATCTTTTCATTGGCTATTATGCAATGGTGGAAAAACCTTTCCACAAAATCTGCCCATGCTAAGTGTCTATCTCTCCTTGGCAAGGTCTCTCTTTCAAACCTCCACCAATCTGCTGCATCTCCCCGCATTGTGAATGTTGTATATAGTACTTTCTGCTCCGCTATATAGGAAAAGTACTTGAATATAGTCTCTAATTCCTTAATCCAATCATCTACCACCTTATAATCCTTCTCTCCATGATATGTAAGTGACTTCATGTCTTGAAAAAAACCTCTGGTGCTCTCCTCTACCTTTCTTGTCTCATAAGCTCTGCCTCCTCTGTCTCCAACTCAACCTGAGGTTGCACTGTCTGCTGAATTTGCACGATTGGTGATATGGAAGGTCCAAATGAAGCCCTTTGTTGTACTTCCATCAATTGCATCATTATCCTAGCCATCCCTTCCATCATTTCCATTATTTGATCCATCCTTTGGTCTCCATCAATCCTAGCCTCAGTAGGAACAACTCTATTGGGCTCGGCTATAGCTGGCTCCCTGACTTCTTCCCTTACATAAGTAATTCTCTCATCTTCCTCTACCAATACTTCTTCCAAATGAGATTTCAAGTCTAGCATGTATGTTTCATCTGACTCTAGCTCTTCTCAACTCCGTTCATCAGGCCTTAGTTCTTCCTGATGCTCTGAAATAATGATTCTAGCTGCATGAGGTCAAGTGACACACCTTTCAATTTCTATGTCACTCTCCACCATAGGCCTTTTGCCCTTGTTTATTTTCTTTCTAGGCAACATTTTTCACTAATACATCAAAAGAAAATAAATAGTTTTAGTAATACTATCTCTTTTGAATATATCTTAATTATCTCTAACCATATACCTAAATCAGTGCTTAAAGTTGTTCTATCATTCTAACTTTGACTTTCATCAAATCACTCTTTGGCCATTGGTAATATCTTGTACTTGTGATCCCATACTCATTTATTCTCTGATACCTATTGAGTCATATATGTATTGTGATGATGATCGACACATGTATAACAAATAATTTTGATGACAACAAAGCTTATATGAAATTTACATTATGCTAATGATATTGTTAATATTGAAAAACAAGAATTAGAACTATACATGTGCCTAATATGTACAATTCATGTTGATCAATGTACATAATATAATTACTTTATGATGATAATGATCACAAGATTACATGACTATAACAATTGGTACATTGCCTAAAAGTTGTATCTAAATTACTCATGTACACCATTAGAATACTTTTGAAGTATTTCAAAAACTTTAACAGTATTTCAGAAAGTTATTTCTACATTCTTAGAGGTCCTATAGTAATTTCTCAAAAATTATAAGGTTTGTACTTAAAGTAGCTTCAGAAACTCTTAAACAACTCTTTAATTATTCAAGATCAAAAAACTCTGAAACTAACACCCAATACAACTTTTAAACCTCTAAAATTACAACATCCAATTAACTCCTCTGAAGTCAAGTCATAAACTCTGAAGTCATTTTAGAAACTCTGAAGAATTATATCAGAGGCTCTGAAGTCTATGCTTGATATATTTAAGAAACCTTAAAACCAATCTTCCAATCTGTTTATTCAACTATAAATTATTTCAGAAGAAAGCATATGTATTCTAATGTATATTCTAACTTCCAACAGCAAACATACACGCATACTTTGCTATGATTTCAAATGTTCTGCTATAAGAACAAATTGTCAAAATATATCTTTCAAATGCTTTGCTAGAATGACTTTAAGATATATTCTTATTTGGTTATCTTCCAAAAATCTCTTGCATATCTATGATTACCTGATAAATAATCATATGATCTATTATGCAATCATCTTCTTATCATATGTTGGATCTTTTATGAATATATATTATATGTTCTATATGGAAGTATTTACTGATGAAACAAAGAAATAATAATCGGATGAAGTTTATATAAAACATATAGATTAAAACAAACATTCATGCTTTACAACGTATGTATATCATAATTATAGAATGGTTGATAAACTTTAAGAAAATATGTGTATAATTAATTAGGCATGTCTTCATAAACAGAAAAACATGAAAACATCATTTGTAGATGAAAGAACAACAATATGCTTAAGTGAACTCATCTTTCTCAAAGCACAAATTCATTATAGCTATCCATGATCTACAACTTATGGAAACTCATTTTTTGGATATTCATAATTGAATAATTATTTCAGTATACCTTGACATAGTATATACATGAGCTTCAATGAAACCATGTGTGTATGAACAAATAAAAGAAAATATACTTAATACACACATCGATTATAAAGTATGAATCAAATATAGTATGCATACTTCATATATACTAATTGTGAAAATGCGTTTTGATTTAAAATAAAAGATGACAAAGTTTCAAAAAGAAGTAAAATGCAAAAACACAATTGAAGGATGCCAGCTACTTGAAGCAACCGCCTGATAAACCACCTGGTAATAAATAATTAGATGAACCAAGAAATGAAGCACTAGAAGATGAACTGCCTGGCAAATTCTCTAATCACCTGTGCCTACTTCTTGGGAGCACAGCTGGTATGGTAGCTGCTTGTTATACCACCTGCCAGGAGGCAGTAAGATTCACTTGGAAGAAAATCCAAAAAATTATCTACAGCCACTTGGCATATCACCTGGCACATAGCCGCTTGGACCATATGTTTGTCATACCTCCTGATGATGCCCAATGGTCAAAAATTTGAATGTTGCGAGTAACAAAAATTCTAAGCTCCTCATTTAATGATCAAGTTTTTAAGATCTATTTAAGAAGCACTCAAGGGACATTTGAATAAGAAGATAGAGATCAGAAAAGAGAATATACAAACAAGAAAAAGAGAGAAATCCTCTTAAAAATCCTAAGGCGAAGATCTACCACTTCCATATTCTAAAAGAGCTTTCATTCTTCAATCTCCTTCAAGACCAATCTCTCGACAACATAAAGGAAGAGTTTCTATACTAAGAAGAACTGCATCTAAGATCTTCCTCAGCACTTAACAAAAAACAAGTCAAAATGTGTAAATTTTTATTTCATTTCTAGAAGTTGTTGGTTAGCTTAAAAAAATCAGGGTTAAAGTTGTTAGTGAGTTTATGAAAACCAACATTGTTAAAGTTGTTGGTAAGCTTGTGAAAACCAAGATTGTTAGAGTTATTAGTGAGCTTGTAAAAACCAAGATAATGAGTTTCTAGTGAGCTTAGTAAAACCAGTGTATGAGTTCTTGGTTAGCTCAGGAAAACCAAGTGTGATTCTACAAAAGATTAGTGGAACTTGAGTGCAGCAAGTAAGGCTGACTCAGAGAGTGGAGTAGGTGCCAAGAGAGGGCCCAAACCACTATAAGTTGTGAGTGCTATCTGTGCTTGATCTTACCTTTATATTCTTGTTTGCTTTATCCATTACTTCACTTTGATTAGCATGCCAACATAAAAGAAAGAAAGGGATTTGATCAAACAGGGGTTAAAAGAAGTAAATTTTATAAAACCTAATTCACTCCTCCCCCCCTCTTGAGTTCTAGCCTACCCTACCAGGACTAACAATACCACGGTCAACACTAACTAGAACAAGCACCACTAGCTAATTAACCGATCATTTCACTAAAATCATAAGATTGGCTAAATGAGTAGGGATTATATAAGCACAAACCACATCACTATAATCATACTAGCCACAATCCACAAGGTATACAGATGATGAAAGTACATAATTGAATAAAGTATATCATCTTTTAATATATATAATCTCCCATCAAAATTACTAATTATAACATGTCCTACATATCACAATAAATATTATGATTATACACATCTCATAAGTCCATAAAACTCATATATATCATATTAAATGACACAATTAACTAGACCACATCAATTCTCCCTGCCTGAAGTTCCAACCCCAGATTGGATTCCCTCAAGTAAACATGATAAGATTTTAAAATAGGGTGAGCTAGGCAACTCGGTAAGTAGGTAAGTAAAAACAACAGATCAGTTCCTTTGGTCACACTTGAGCCATCACTCATCCGCTCATTGGGTAATCACATCCAACACAATTAAAAAATTATACCAGGTTTTATGTAAATCACAGACATTAATCAAATTTGACCATCGACTAATCTCATGACTATACCCAACCTAATGTCGTGCCCATAAATATTGGGCTATTGTATAGCCTCATACAAGCAACAATTATGCAACATGAACAAGCACTCTCCAATCATATTGTGAATGCAAATTTTGATATGAACATGCTACATGTCTGCCCGATCAAAGCCCTTATTACTTAAATCATACGTGTCTCATATTCATGCAACATACCTATCCGATCAAACCCCTTATTACTCAGGTTATGTGCATATCATCACATCTAGCCTTTCAAGCTCATCTCTTAGCCATATAGGCTCGGTAAACCATCTCATCATCATCATCATCATCATGTGCACATCTCAATCACCCATGTTATCTTATATGATGCATACCAAATACCATGCCATGTATTATCTATCACATGTGGCCTAAGGCCTATCTCATGCATCATACAACATTACCAATATACACAACTATGACTCTAATACTTTCACATGCCATGCATGCTCTAGACTCACCTAACAAGGTTCATAAATAAGACATATCTTTCACTTACGCATTTCATCAAACATATTTGGGGCAAAATTCATAAAACCATAAATCATAAGAGAAAATATGGAAAAAAAATATTTAAAGCATGCTCAATATAATAAAGCCCCATTCAAACTATTTAAAGCAAGAATTCAAAGCATAAATTCAATACAAAATTCAACAT
>JAYJMB010002865.1:0-14766 GCA_036873735.1 Pouteria campechiana
AATTATTCATATAGGTGAAGACACAATTTTCATTGGCAGGATGGACTATGATTCTGTGTTTCACTTCTGGGATAGGTTAATTTCTTTGAACAATGTTGCAAGGCATATAAAGGCTCGGGAAGCTCTCCTGCACAGCATTGGGATATGTGTCAAACAAAATGTCAATTTTGATTCAAGTTTCATACTTGATCATCAGAATATGAGAGGTGACAAAGCTGTTGATTCCAGTAGACCTTGTGGATTGGAGAGGTGGGTGAACATCTACAAATGCATTGATCTGTTCATTGGCCTCATCAAGCAAAACAGTGAATCATCTGAGCCTGTGAACATGCGAAAGGCAGCAGCAGAATCCATGGTTGCTTCTGGTTTGCTGGAACAAGCTGTCTTTATTGGTTCTCAAGTCTCTAATCAGCAAATACCTGAAGGAGTTGCCATCTTTAAAGATGATAAGAAGAAATGCAGCTTTGACCCGCCATCAGTTTGTATGCTCATCAAATACTAGATTTTTGGTTCACATGCATTAAGCTGTTGGAGGATGAGGATGTTGGGCTCAGACAGAGACTTGCTACCTTTTGACCTTTTTCCTTTGATCGAGGTTTTTAGTGTTTTACTAACACTAATACCACTCTTTTCTGTTTTGTTCCCAGGTGCCCCAATTACAAAAGCCATGTTGGAGCGGAGCCAGGCTTTGGCGGAAGAACGTATTGACCGGTATATAGCGAGTCAGAGTCGGACTAAAATCCGGGCTCCTATACGCATTCCGTCACTGCAGGAACTTTTCCATAAAATAGCTATTGCTGCTGGTACTTCTAATCTCGACCCATCAGTGCAAAGGACGACGAGTCTTCCTTCAGATGAATACCCCATAAGCCCGTCTGATGAGCCCTCCAAAACGAGTTCGGAAAAGTTCAAGAATTGGCAAGACTCAGAAGAAGGGCATTGATATTATGGCAGAGCATGCTATGCCCTTGAAGCCCAACAAGAGAGAATTGGTGATGCCCAGGATAGTGTATGCACCATCTCCAGGTCCTGCACCTCCTAATTCCGAGTTTGTTAGGGAGCTTTTGTTTGGGTTCTCCTTTTGTCCTTGGCGGGCACGCTGAAGAGGGTGCTACTCAGGCTAAGCGGGTTCAAAAGAAGAGGAAGAAGAATCCTGTTGAAGCGCCTTCAGCCCCTCCACCTCAACTGCAATCAGATATGGAGGTACCTTTGGGCGGCTCCGCTAGTGCCACTTCTATTCCTTCAGCGTCCTCCTTCTCTCCTGTGGCTGAGCCTTCCAAGAGGGACGCTCGAGATAAGGCCCTTCTCGACGTCTTTGGAGAAGGATATCAGGCAGCTCTGGCGGATAGCCCAGATCATAATGAGGGGGTTGGGGAATCTGCCCCCACCAGTCCTTGTATGCAGGTAGATTCTTGTTCTCGACGCCTCTTTTCCCTTGCTTTTACATGATTCGGTGCTGATGAATTTTCCTTTCCTCATCTCAGGCTCCTCCAGTGATAGCTCCCACTAGTGTTCACAAAGAACCCGAGAGGCAAGAAATCTCAGTAACTGCACCTAGTGCGGTTGACAATCAGGAGGTACCTTCTACTGAAATTGCCCAAGAAGCTCCTCCCGCGCAAATCAACGAGCCTGAGATGGAAGCGTTTTTGCCTGAACTCATAACATCACAAGCAGTGCCTGAACCCTCTGGAGCATCACAGGAGGTGGATATCACAGGGAGTGGTACCGATGCTTCACATTAGGATAACTCTGTGGGTCTGTCAAGAACAGAAGGTCCTCAGTCTGAGGAGCGGCCAGAATAGGACTCCTCCAGACCAGAGCCAGTCATTACTGAGTTGACAGAGACTGAGCCGCTTTCCAATGAGTTGGTGACTTCTGAGTTGCCTGCTTTGGAGCCAGTTGTTCCAGGACTGATAGAGAATGAGCCGCCTTCAACTATTTCTAAACCACCTTCTTCAGAACCTGCGGTTCCTGAATTGACTGAGCCTAGGCCATCTTCTTCTGAGCTAGCTGCCCCTGTTGCTCCTGCTTCACCTTCCCGGTCAAAGGGAAAGGAACCAGCTTCAGAATCGCATGCCGGAGGGCGTACCATCTCTATTCCCGCTCACTTATCTGATGAAGACAAGGAGGCCGCGCAAATGTTTCTAGAGATGGTGCTTCCTAAAGTCTCACAGACGATTAGATCTGCAACACGCCCTCAGGACTTGATGGGCTTGCCCGGGCGCTTTGCCGCTCGGATATCCGCGGCTGCCAGATTGGGGGTTGACATGACTTGCCTTATTAACCTCCTTGAGAATCTTGCGAGTCAAGGAGAAGAATGGGAAGCGAAGAAGCAGAGGGCCATTCCGCAAATGCAAATCAATCAAATTCACTCCCTGGTTGAACGCCTTGAGGGAATTGAAGCGGAACTATCTACCCGCTCGAAGCTCCATGAGGATAAGAGAGCAAAGTTAGACCTTCATAGAGAGGACTTCCCTATTTACCGAGGTAGAAGATCTTCTCAGGCACGTAAAAGAAGCTTGGGAGCATTTTAGCCAGTTGAAGAACTTGCATACTGAGAAGGAACAAGCTCTCAAGGCAAAGGAACAAGAGTCAGTCGTTCTTGCTTCAGAACTTGATTCCTTTGCTACTGAATCATCGAATTTGGAGCGGCAACGTACCGAGGCCACAGAGCAGCTTGAGCGCCTCAGATTAGAGAGAGTGGTGGATCCAGTAGCAGAGGCGGAGGACGCCTTTAATAAACTCAAGGCGTCCTCTGCCTCTGGAGACCAATGAAAATTCTTTTTCTTCAGTAATGCAGAATTCCATAATTTTTAATTAACTTCCTGTAGTACCCCGTAATTCCCAGAAACCCCCTAAATGCCTTAACATTCTGAGGTATTGGCCACTCTATAATGCTTACTATTTTCTCCTTCTCTGCTGCTACGCCATCCCCAGAGACTACATGGCCCAAATACTGCACCTGTTGCTGGCCAAAGATACATTTTTTTCTGTTTGCAAAGAGTTTATTCTGCTGCAGTATTTCGAATACCTTCCTCAGATGATCCAGATGTTCATTCCATTGTATACTGTATACCAGAATATCGTCGAAGAACACCAATATAAATCTGCGCAGATAGTTCTTAAAGATTCTATTCATACATAAGGGCTTGGAATGTTGCCGGCGCGGCCAAAGGGCATCACCAAAAACTCATAATGACCATGATGGGTTCTGAAGGCTGTCTTTGGTACATCTTCTCTCTTCATCCTAATCTGGTGGTACCCAGATTTGAAATCCAGTTTGGAGAATACCCTTGCACTGTTAAGCTCATCCAACAACTCATCAATTACTGGAATTGGAAATTGATACTTCACAGTAATCAGGTTCAAGGCCCTATAATCAATGCACATTCTCCAGGTAGAATCTTTTTTTTTTAACAGGCAATACTGAGGAAGAATAGGGACTAGAGCTGTGTTGGATTAGACCCTTATCAAACAGCTCCTGAACCTGCCTCTCAATCTCAGTTTTCTGAAAATAAGGGTACCTGTATGGCCGAATACTAGTAGGCTGTGTTCCTGGCTTGGTTAAGATTCTATGGTCCAAAGATCTCTCTGGAGGCTGGGTTCCTCAAAGAAAAAGTTCAATTCTTCTACCTCTGAAACTCTTAATTGTCAGCTTCACTGTCACTGAGTTTCAACCCTGGCCCCTTTTCCTTTACTGCAAACAACTGGCTTCCCTCCAATGAGAACTTCAGCAGTGGATTTATTGATTCCACTTGGGCTTCGCCAGACTTGATTCCCTTCAGGTGATACCTCTGGCCATTTAATTCAAACTCCATAGTCATTTCAGCCCAGTTACAGACAACGGTTCCCAGCTGCTGCAACCATTGTATCCCCTACACTACATCCGTGCGACTTAACTGTAAGGGGTATAAATCCACCTTGAATTTATAGTTCTGTACTTCCAAAACCATCTCCTTACATATCCCACTACACTCCATTTTGTTCCCGTCAGCAGCCATTACAGAAAAGATAGGAGTATTCTGCACTATACATCCCAACTTCTTAACCAACCTCGAGTTCACAAAGTTATGTGAGCTCCCACTGTCAATGAGAATAACCACTTCTTTCCCCTTCATCCTTCCCTTTATCTTCATAGAATGAGGAGCAGCAATGCCAGCTAAAGCATGAATTGAAATCTCGAACTGTTCCCGAACTTCATCTTCCCCATCCTCACTGCCTTCTGGCTCACTGTCAGTTTCAGGCACTTCCTTTTGTAATAAGAAAAATTGTTGATTCTTACACCGCTTGAATTTGTCATCACAATTGTCACACAGGCCTTTATCCCTTCGTGCCTGCATCTTCTCCCAAGTCAGTTTTTTAATGGGTAGCTCTTTGAATCGCTGAGTTTCTCTATTCCGAGATTGTTATGCTGCTGCGGTACTGCCCCTCCCATCAAACTACTTTTCTGGTTAAAAGAAACTGTTTTCTGCATTCGTTTGATTTGAATTCTCTTATCATCGATTCTCTTGGCTAATTCAATTGCATCCATCAATGTGGCAGGCTTATGTATCTTTAATTCAGCCTTTACATCATCTCTCAATCCTCCCACAAAACATCCCATCAGTGCAGCAACTGGCCAACCTTTAACCTGGTTTGATAGTCTTTCGAATTCCTGCAAATAGTAAGTTAACCTACCAGTCTGTTTAATCTTAGACAATGCCTCATCCACATCTTCATAGTCAGCCTTCCCAAACCTCAATCTAATTGCCCTTGAAAATTCAGGCCAACTCAAACGCTGAGTATTTCTTTTCACCCACTGATACCAATGAATGGCATCTCTATCCAGATAATATGAAGCAAACCGTACCTTGGATTCATCCGGAATCTCATGAAGATCAAAATACTGCTCAGCTCTATAGATCCAGGGGTTAGGATCACCACAAGAAAAAGTGGTCAAATCAATCCCTCGGAAAGCAGTTTGATGCATCTGAAGTATTTTCTTGGCTGTGGCCTCTGTGAACCCCAATTCCCTGAATCTCATTACTAATTGGAACTTGATCATTTACATGGTCTTGCGAATTAAGTCGTGACAGGATAGAATCCAAACTGACCTGAATGTTCTGTATCTTTTGATCGATTCCTTGAACCTTCAAGTCAAGGCCTTGCACCTTCAACTCCAAGTTCGTGGTCTTATCCAAGTTCCGATCCAGTTGTTCTGCTGTCAATTGTCATTCTTGCTTGATTCTGGTTATTCGCTCCTCATGTGTGCGATTGTTACCCACCATCTTACCCGAATCTCAAGCTTAGCTGGGAAGGGAATCTTGACAATAAAATCTTCAATTCTTGATTTTCTTGCAGACTGGAATGCTGTAAATCCTCCTTTCAAACCTGCTCTGATACCAGCTAAAATCTGTTGCACAAATTCAATCAAGTCGGACATTCCAAAAACTTTCCATATCCTTTGCCGGTTGCGAGAGAATGAGCACTGTGAACTATCTCTTTCAAAAAGATAGTATCCGGCTTCTACCTATTTCTTTTCTCTTTCTTGTCTCCGCCCCCATTCCATTACTAGTAGGTTGATAGGTCGCACGCCCGGCGCCTGTTGGGGAATCCCCTTCCATCTTTGAGGCATGGGCCGAACGCTCATCATTCTACAAAGACTTGGTCCAGTGCTGCAATGTTTTCATCGCCGGAGAAGAAAGAACACTGAACTGGTGACCGCGTTGCCATACGCAACAACAACAATGCTTCTCGGTTCAACGCCACTAGTTGACTTCGAAAAGCTTTCCCGTGGACGGGCGAGCACTAAATGTCATCTTCTACAGGAGCCGGAACGAACTGCTTGATGGAGCGCTCAGGGGATGCACCACCATCCTAAAATTCAGTTCCACTTACTCCGCTGCAACTCCACTCTTTTCTATTCATTGTCGTCCCGGACCTTCCAATCAAGAGTCATCGTCCGGCAAATGTGGAACAATTGAAAGATCAGATCAATTTCATGCTTGCATCTCAAGTTCGGAAAGTCTCTTAGCCGACGGTGACCGGCTTTCAAAAAAGACCTTTGGGCCACGCTTTCTCAACCCTTTCTTGCACTCTAAGTGCTTGCATGAAATTCCCCTCATCTTTCAAGTCAAGTGCACAAGTGAAGTGCTTTTTATTGCTTCTCAAGTGAGAGATGGGATCTGAGGCCACACGTTGACCGGCCGCGCAGGCACTTTGGGGCGGTGCTTTCTCGATCCTTTCTCAGACTTTATTGCACGGAGATCAATCAGGAGTCGAACAAAAATAGCTAAGCTAATCGCTCTTGAGCTAGCTAGATCCGCCCAATCTCTATACCGACCCTCTGCCCTTCCTGATGGAATTGATGCCACCGAAACGATAACAGGATCTTTCTTTTCCCCTAGACCCACCCTCCGCCCTTGGTAGTCTGCTTACGTCAAGTTCTCATGACGGTATGGGGTTATCCAGATTCAATTAGTGTTTAGCTTGTGCCAAAATCAAATGAAAGGGCTGCTCACGCCTTGTCTTAGTGAACATTTCCAGAGTGAACATTGGGTAAGAAAGTCCTCCTGCTCCTCTTTTGGTAAAGTCCTTCTGCCCTTTCGCGCACTGTGCTTTATAGCTCTAAGATCTAACTTCGCGGATACGCGAAGCTCCTTTGGTTCAAAGCTAGCTTCAGCTCGTAGCGCGTAATGCCCGATAGTTCTCGCTTGGAAGGCGGAAAGCCTTAAAGACTGGTACATCTGCTTCTTAGCTCTGGACGACCGCATCGAAAGCTAAGGTCCGATTCTTCTATCAGACAGATTGAGCGAGGAAGACTCTTTGGTTGCGATGATTTTCCCGTCTTTCCCTTTAGGTAGTTTCGCATTGATTTCGCTTCAGTGGCGTCATTTCTTTCTATTCGTATGTAGCTCTCTCTTTCTCCCTTACCAAAGCTATTGCGTGCTTGAAGCTCCAATTCGTCTGAAGCACTATTGCGCTATACTCTTTGATGCATTCATTTCCTTTCGTTAGACGGTCTTTAGAATGCTTTGAATTAGCTATCCCATTTAGAGCAATAGAAGTCGTAACTCTCAGAAAGCTTTCGAGTGCCGGTACTCTTGCGAGGGCGGTAGATCATCGAATCTTTCCTTGCTGGTAGCCAGTTTCGTCACTCAGTTCTTGGGAAGATCAGACGACAGATTTGGGGAAACTCAAAGATTTTCTTGGGAAGACAAGAGCTATCCTCTAACAATCTTCCAATCAGAATCGGAGAATGAAAAGCTTCAATGGGTCTTTTCCTCCCGGTTACATTTGCTGAATTTCCTCCTTTGTCCTTCTTCTGAGGCCGGGGAGCATTGTCTTTCTGTTTCGCCCTCTCATCTCTTTGTGCAAGTATGCGTTCCTTCTTGCAGGCTTCATTCGCCAATACCCTAAAGGAGGTTATCTGCTCGCTTACTAACAAAGAGATATCATCCTTGATCCCATTTATGCATATTTGCACCTGTTCTTCCTCAGATAGGTGCGCGCGACACTTGTTCGCTTCTGATCGCCACCGCTGAATAAAGGCATCTACCGATTCGTTTGGTTTCTGTCTCATATTGGACAGATCGGCGTGCATGGTGAGCTAGCAGGTAGGGCTTCTTCCTTAGCGAAGGCAGGTCTACGATCAGTCAACTGAATGCTCGCCATATGATCTTTCTTTGGGTTGGGGCCCCACGGGACTTCAGTTCATGGTGGCAACTTAACTCCGTGCATCCTTTGGTTGTGAGCCCCGCCTAGAGGGAGGCGCTAAGGGAAGGGCGTAGCGTGAAATCTGCCTCGCCTTTCAGAGGTTTGGAACCCTTCTGTTGAGCACCAATTGAAAATCCAATCTCACTTCTAAAACAGAAGTGAGCACAGGTGAGAGGACCCCACTTTCCCACATTCCTCTCCCCACGAGCAGAACACCAGAGATGCACTGCACGTGGGCCTTGTCTAACGAACGACGACTTTCGATTCTTCACTTCAAGGAGGTACCTACCTATATAAAAGAAAAAGAATCGATCACTAGGTCCCTAGCAATTATACTTTATAATATATGAACTAGCCACCTAGGCTCATGCTAAACTCCCCCGTCCCCCTTCTCCCATTTTTTGATTTCCGCAGAAAACTTTTTTTTTGATAGTTCCTGCATAAGTTGGCTTATTTTAGCACGCTTTTCGGGAGACGCGACGTTCAAGTCCAGTTTGCTTATTGCCTTTGAAAGGACATTTTTGCGAACATCTCTATTCCCAAAGGAAGAAAGAAAGGTGAAAAGCTCATTTTCGACCTCTTCTTTCGTTGGGACAGGCCCCGCTTGCTGGCTTCCTACTAATGGTGGGGCCGGCCGGTCATCCACCTTCGGTGGCGCCAGAGTCAAGTCTAAATCAACATCATAGCCATTTTCATCACCTTGCTCTTCTTCACGGGGGTCCTTGTTTCCACCAGCACCGCTACTTGACGAGAAAGGGACAGAAGCTGCTTTTGTTCGTTTCTTTTTATGGCGTTCGGCACCCGAATAAATAAAATGCGGATAAAAAGGTGACTACATAAAAAAGAAAAAATGAGATCTAAATTCTTTGAGTCCTTGAATTTGGAAGTTATCTATTTGAACTAGAACTTCTTGTCCTTGGAGAAGGGATCGATCGATCTCTGTAATAAGAAGAAGTCCTTGACTCAGAAGCACGAATCGCACAGAGGCCCTCTCAAAGATCCATCACTATACGATAGAGTTACGAAACAATAGGAAATCAACATTTCATTTAGGGCAAAAACCTTGCTTGTACGAGGCTCATCACAGGATTTTCGTCCATCGAGCTCAAAACCTGATATTCCAAGCGCTCAGACGAGGACAAACCAATCGAATAATCGACGACAATCAGGAGTTCCAGAGGTCGGAACTTGGCTCAGGCCCTTAGCAATCCGCCTTCCAGCATTAGAGCTCAACAACTGTTTTGCAAGTCACAGCAGAAAATCAATCTTGGGTTTCATTGAGGAAGAAAGCTGGGTCTAAGTTCTTTGATCGAGTTGAGGCCTCCAACGAAGTCCTTTGCAGGGGGCAGAGTGCGTCCATTCTTTTTTAGTCGAGTCAGGAGATCAGCCTTTCTTTCAGTCGCACAGCTTCCGTCAAATCATGAGTTCGGACTTTGGCCCTTGATTCGGACTAGCAATTAGGAGATCGTCCTCGGACAAAGAGTTCAACAGCCTTAGATTTCATGCCGACTTTGGATCAAACCACTTCTTTGGCAGAGCACTAAAATCAGTAGAGAGACTGGAATCGAATATGGCAGCTAAAAAGATCGATTTGGGTGTGTTAAACATAGTTGTCTGATCCATTTGAGGTAGTCCAAACTTCTTCTGCTGTGAACAAATCCCCGGCATCATGATCCGCTGCTCAGATCAGATGCATCTATAGTAACGAACAGCTCTTCCGCAAGTCATTGGGGGAAATTCCAGAACTTCCATTTTCTTTCTTCCACACTAGGAACATAGTCGCGGTTGTCGCTTCGCTCCCGATGCCACCGGGCATCGAGATCAAATCAGAGCTCAAACCTAGATTGCGCGAGATCTTTAAACGAGGAAATTCAACGATAGAACAAGAAGCATGCTATGGGAACCCAATGGAACTGGCACTCTGTATGTGCTGCTATGATAGTAAGCTCTTCCTGCTCTCTTATGCCGTTACGCTTACTTGAGCTAGCTCTTATCGGTAAAGAAATTAGATTACCGGACGGAGAAAAGAGAACTAACTAACCTTAGATCTCTGTTCGGCTATCGGTAAAGGAACCTTCTGGCCGGTTAGGTTAAGCAAAGAACGCAGGCTACCCGGCTATCAAGTTTGTGAATCCCGTAACGTAAAGCTCCCGGTCGTGTCGACAGTGCCAGCTGCATGGTGATGTAATTCATGTACCACCAGAAGAGTTGCATCCTGCAAATATCTCTTGGCCTTTTGCATGGTGGGGATTCGATGTGGTTGGGCCAATCAACCCCACATCCTCTAAAGGCCACGCTTACATCCTAGCGGCACGGCAACAGATTACTTTTCTAAATGGTCGGAAGCCATTGCGCTAAAGAGGGTGAGCGCAAAGGAAGTAGTTGACTTCGTCAAAGAAAAGATCAGATCATATATCGATATGGGGTCCCGCATCAGATTACCTCATACAATGGTACTCCGTTTAAGAACGAGAAAATGGAAAAGTTTTGTCAACAACAAGGTATCAAGCATGTGTTCTCCTCGCCGTACCATCCACAGGCCAATGGCCAAGCAGAAGCTTTCAACAAGGCAATTATGAAAATCTTAAAGAGGACTGTGACCAAGAATAAGAGGGACTGGCATGAGCGATTGCCAGAAGCTCGAAGGGCGTATAGAACTACACACAGGACTGCAACAGGATCCACACCTTACTCTAAAGTTTTAGGGGCAGAGGCAGTCCTCCCACTTGAAGTACAGGTACCTTCATGTTGGGTCGCAGTGCATTCCGGTACAGATGAGCAAGCAAAGTTGCGGTACAATGAGCTTGATAATCTCGATGAGGCGCGACTAAAAGCCAAGCAAAGAATTGAACTGTATCAAGCCCGAATGGCGGAAGCCTATAATCGGACAGTGCGACATAGAGCATTCAAACCTGGTGATTTAGTTTTCAAAATGAGAACTGAGCGGCAATAAATTGAGTTGCAAATTTGAGCCTAAGTGGGAAGGGCCTTATGTAATTCAAGAGGCCTACACTAATGGATCTTATCGGATCGTGAATTGTAAAGGTACAGGAGAATTTCCCATCAACGGGCGTTTCCTGAAGCGTGACTACCCGGAGGAGACGGTTAACAAAACAAAACTAAATATTCATTGAGAAAAGGTTTTTTTTTGAATACATGAGATTTCACAGAAATTCTTTAAGGTCATTTTGTATTTTCTCAAAAGCGGCTAAACCCTCCTCCTTTAGTTTGATGGCATGACTGATCGCTTGGACCGCCGCTTCTTGGGCCACAGGATCAACCACTGGATTAGAGCGCAGGCGATCCAGCATCCCTTCCAACTCCGTCGACCGCAAGTTGAGCTCTGAAACCTCCTTATCCAAAGCTTCTGCCTCAGCCCTTGCCTTGCTTTCATCTTCTTTCTATGTCCCGAGAAGTTGTTCTTTCTCAGTATATAAAGCATTTAAGCGCTGGTACTCCTCCCAGGCACGTTGGCGCTGCTCCCTGATGGTTACCAACTCGTTCTCAATAGAAGATGACCTGTCTCTATGCTGATCGGCTTTTTGCTTGCGCTTCTGAGACGAGTTGGATTTAGAGGATGTCTCTCCACGGACTTGCTCGAGCTCAGCCTCCTTAGAGTTGATAAGGTTCATTGGAAGCCGAGGCTCAGCGTTGTTTTCGATTACCGTCCATTCCTCTCCAAAATAAGCAAGGCGCCCAAGAAGGTAGAAAATGCTAGATACATCAGCACCGAGAGTTTGAACGGATCTGAGGCGCCGGCGCCTGCGTACCGGAAGACGTTTCAGCTCTTGAGGAGAGGCAGCTGTCCTGATTGCCTCAAAGATAGCTGGGAGAAGTGACTTAAGATTGTTCTTTAAGGACTCTAAGTCCTCTTCCTCAATATCTTCAGAAATAATGACTTTGGCCCGTTCCATGAAATTTTCCCATGATTGCGCAGTTGGTTCTGTTTGAGACGTCGCAGGTGGTTGAGGCGGCATCACTGATTCTGGAGCTGCTTCTTCAGGAACTGACGTCGCTTCGCTAGGTTAATCAATCGCTGGAGTCTTACTCCTAGGAGGACAAGCCACTGTCTTTTTGCTTGGAGCCTTGAATCTCTTTTGTGAATTATTGTTCTGCGGATGTTCCGGCTCCAATGGTTGTTGAGGTTCCGCGGCTGCTCGGATAGGAGACAGATCGGTTGCAGGGGCTGGAGCTTCGGGAGTCGCTGGAGTGTACTCTGGTGATGCTGGAGTATACTCCGGCGAAGCCGGAGAATATTCTGGCGAGATTGCCAGCAAAGGTGGTACATTTTCTGAGGGCATCTCAGTTTCTGGTGCAGGCATCTCCTCCCTAGTCTCTGGCATTGTCTCAGGAGGCGGTTGGCTCGATTTCTCCGCTGATGACGAGGGTTCGGAATTCTCTTACGATATCTCGCTACGACTAGTCAAATCTCATCCACACAAAAGCTTGAAAACTCCTTTCTTAAGTAAGAAAATGCTTTCTGAAGGACTTGGCCCCCTTGCTTTAATTCTAAATCGAAAAACCGGTTACACTTATTGAGTATTCTATTCTATATTCTCTCCCAGTGACAGCAAAAAATCTATTAGTGGTCTACCTAGTCCTTGTATTACCCTCTTTATTGCCTGCTGGAGAAAACCCAACTGGATCGCCTGGACCCATTAGCTCATATGGAAGGGTAACCTCGGAGGGAGCGTAACGGGGGGGATCGTTGGGACCTAGCATATAAAAATAGAACCCCACTAGCACTTTTCTCGATAACACTCCAACAGGCACTCAATCTCCAGGTAAAGATATCGAGTTAGTCCTTGACTTTACTTTATCTAGCCCCAACTGGCTTGAAAGCGGCTTGCTAGATCACAGTAGTAGAATAAAAAGGGCTTGCTATAGGTACTGGTACTTTCCCCCAGATTGGAACTTCAATTTGAACTGCCTTTCTTTCCCTCGTGTTGATTTTCATCCTCTAATGTCTAATGGTACAACAATATAATTTCATTTCCTGACAAAGCTACGCCCTTTACATAGAAAAGACTTTCAAGAAGAAGCTCTTTCTTGAGATTAGCCTAGCCTTTTCACCCAAGTCTGCCCGACTTAGAGTTAGTAAGATGTGCTTCCTAAAATAGCTTTTCGTCAGATCCTCCAGCTGCATGTAATACAACATAGTTCTGCTAAAATGAGATTGAACTATTGGACTTGATCGGACGTCGAAAATCCCCACTCGAAGAATAATAGGGTCTTTCTTGCACCGAAACAGGGGATTCAAAACCCATCGCCATTCTCCGTCCCGTCCGCATCCTTAGCCCGGTGAGGTCTATTGACTGAAATGAGGATATTATGTCATATGCTGCTTTTTCTTTCTTTTATTGCTCCTAAACTGCAGCTTTTTGTTTATGCATGGTAAAAAAAATCAAAAGAAACGGCAAAGACATAGAGCTAAAATGAAAAGGCGTCTGCTATTTAATATTTAAAGATCATCTTGCTTGACCTACTTTACCTATCAATAAACTTCCTAAGACCGAGGATAAGGTAGTGCTAACTAATTGAATGCCAATGCTTTATTGTTCAAATTACAATTACATTAGTTTCATAACGTAGTAAAGTACCTAAGCAAAGAGAAAACGAAAACTTAAATAAGGCGAGGCTAATTCGTAGAATTAGATCCGCAAATAATGGAGAGCAGTCGTAAGTCCTCCATTGAAGACATAACCCTAGTTATCAAGTAGAATGTCTCCCTCGTGTCTGTACTTAAGGAAGCCGACAAGGTATGGCTGCTGGGAAGGTTGCTAGTTACAGTTACCCCATTCCTTAAAAGCAGGAAGAAATAGAAACTCGGATGAAATAGTCTGGTTTGATAGAACCTGGGATCGGATGAAGGTTGCTACCCCCTCCCCTCAACGCTGATCTTCTCCCGGATCGAAAATAAGATGGATTGAACAGCTTAGATTCTCTTCTCATAGGGCTTTTTCTCTTTTGAATAAGAGAGCTGTGCCGTAAAGACTCTTTTGGGAAAATGGTATTCTCGGAGGTGGGTAGATATGGATTCAAATGTGGATGAGGGAGAAAAACAAACCTCAGGAAGAAGAATAGAATAATTAGAAAGGGCTGCTTAGTTTGTGTGAGAAGACCGGTTTTCTTCCTCTCTTTCGTATAGGCTTTCTATCACATGGCCTGAAAGAGTGCCTAGATTAATCTATCCCGCGTACGAAGCCTAAAATTTCTAGGCTGCACTCCGGTAACCAGCTTCAACTCACCGCTGCTAGCTAAGATGAGTACAGTACATGAGTTAGACGAATAGGAATTTGGAAATTGTGAAAGCGCTCCGTGGGCTAGGCGAAGTGCCCTATCTATATACCTTAAAGCCCTTGGTATTTATATATATAAATATAAGATAAAGATGTCCTATCAAAATCAAAAATCAAAAAGGGAAAAGGACTATGTCCGGATTGAAGGGAGCTAAAACTCCACCTTCTACAAAGCCAAAGACTTCGAAGATCTTTGGGTTGATTGTGTTAGGCAAGTTCGAGAGCACCAGAACACTTTTATATGAGAGTGGGCCACAGAAAAGAAGAAAGATACTGATTGATGTCGAACTCAGACCTGAAAGTCAAGATTAGAGCATGCAATCCCTCGGTCTGTCTCTCAAGCCTGACTTATTTAGATCCTATTTTCAAAATAAGCAACTCGATGATATGCGAAGAAAAGGGGCTTTTTTATATTATAGCAGCCAGAGGGGATTCCTTTCAAGTTTTCTGGCAAGCAAAATCAATAAAAAAGTATAAAATGACAAGTTAGAGTCATTCAACGTCAATTGCCAGTCAGGAGCTTTACCCTTCTATGACAATTCAATCGATAACCTCCCAAATAAGGCTAAAGACTTACAGGGCAGGGCCTAATAGATGGTCTGAAATGACTCTTCTTCACCCTCTGAAATCGAAGTAAGTAAGCCGTCCCTTAGATTTTTTGAACTTCCAACCCTCTTTCCTCATTCCCTCTCGTAGAAAGTCTTTCACTCGTTCCTCAACCAAGCCGATTGGACAGAACGAAGACAAGGAACTGAACTGGCTTGCCCGGAAA
>JAYJMB010002867.1:0-14766 GCA_036873735.1 Pouteria campechiana
GTTCCCTGCTTGTGCTGCCCGAACTAGAACATTCGTCAAGTTGTAAAATTTGCTTTGCCATTTCTAGTTCATGCTACAACAAAGAGTTGACACCTTTTGCTGCTGTTGAGGGAACTTCCTCTCTTTCTTCTCCAATTGATTCAACCATTTTCTTCTTCTTCTTCTTCTTCTTCTTCTTCTTCTTCTCTAACTCTTTTTCCTGCCTTGCTTGCTCTCTCAGTGACCACTACTTCTAATGAAATGGATATCCCCATTCTTTTCAGTGTCACCTTATTAATCATGTTTAAATACTTGAATTCTTCTGCTACTTTATGTGATAGATTCACCTCTGTCTGTCTAAATATTTTGGTCATTGCCATTCTATAGGGTAGAGGAAGTCTAGATGATGATTTTACTTGATGAAGTTGTTCAAACATGAATTTAGCTAGATATAGATTCTTCCTGTATTTTAGTGCCCACAGAGTCCTTGCATCCCTTTCTAAAATGTTATCCCTACTTCCAATCTTGGTATATACATTGTTCTTAGGATATTGTGAGCAAATCTTAGATTTACATCTAGATTCTTAGGATTGAGACTTTTTATATCATCCCCAATGGTTGTCTCGGTTAGCTATGAAAATAGCTCTTTACTAGATGTTGACCACTCAAATGTCTGCATTCAATCATGGGGAGATTTAAGCATTCTTTGATGCTTTCAGGGGACATGTCTATTTACTTATCCCCAATCTAGGACTTCTTCATCTTAGGATCATAGTTGTAAAGAAGTATTTTTACCATTCTCAAATAACATTTATCTTTACAACTCATGAATTCATTCCATCCTTGGAAACTTATTCAACTACATACTTCCATCTTCATTTCTTTGAAGAAATTAAAATTAATAGCCTTTCCTTTCAGTATCTTCCTTTTGTTATACTTGCTCATCAATTCATGATAGCTTTGTTCATCATTTTGAAAGGTTACCTCAAAAAGCCAGTTTCTATGAAACCTTAGTTTGTGAGGTGATTGCATTTTATTTGATTCTTCTCTCTCTTCTTTTGCCAGATGTGGATACTGAAGTCATCTCTATGTTCCTTGAATCCACCATTTTCGTTAGTTGAGGTTTTAGGGTTTTGATGTGGAGAAACTTAGGAGATTTTTGGCGGTGAGATGAGCGGGGAAAAATTGTGCCAAGAAGATGAGGAGTGGAGAGGGAAACAGTGGAAATTTGAATCGCCTTCTTCTACAAAAGAGGCTTAATATTTTTCAAAATTTCCAATTAGTCCACATCCATCATAACCTTGGCAATATTTCACAACACTTTCCATATTTCAACACCTAGGGTGTTACACTACATTATACTAAAATCAATTTAAGGCATTTCTCTCTCTCTCTCCCCCCGCTTTTTTTGTCAAGCTTAGGGGCCAAAAAGGAGGCAGATAGTGGATCTTCTTGCATGCTCCCCCTAAGCATGTGGAAGGTCTAAGGTAGGAGTAGTAATGAGCTCTAAGAGTGTTAATTCATGATGCTATGAGGCTAGTGTAAGAGTAGAGGTTGGGTCTTAGTTATGAAAGTGATCGGGAGTAAGTAGCATGGGTAGGTTGTGATGAAGTAGGATGCGAAGATGTGGAAACTTGTCACGCCCGGCCTTCTCAGGTGCGATCTATCAATTTACACTGATATTTTACATAAATTTGCCCACTTTTAGGGTGGGGTGATCGAGTCCCATTATGGAACTCAATTAGTTTCTACAAAAGAACTAACAGTGTATCCCCTAAATTATTAGGTTTTAACCTATACAATTATTTATCAAAATTAATATAGCCACAATGTAAATTCTAAAATACACACACTTACCCACAGCCCAAGATCTGGTAGAATCATGATGGCAGTAAACCCAATTAACTAATATACAATTCATCTACAATTACAATTACCTTATTATGACATCCCATTCCAACTATTATACATCAATGGAAATCTATTAAATATAATCATCTAACTACCAATACATAATAAAATTTATATTTACAATTCATAATATCACAATGAATAAATCTTCAATCTTGCTCAACAATCCCAATCCATATTTGGGAAATCTTCACCTAGCCTATTAGCTAAAAAAAATAAATAAGAAGGCGTGAGTCTGGGCAACTCAGTAAGCAGGCATGTAATAACAAAATATAATCAATAATCCATATACATTATATTCAATTTCAACAACAGACTAAATTCATGCTCAATATTGTCGTATCTTAAACATTACTACTTCATCATTACAATCATAAAATTCCATATATTAGACATATTATTGAATGGGATGTTCTTCATTCCTTTCAATAAACAACCATACATATGAATAATAATTATACGACAAACATCAATAATCCAAACTAAGGGATACCCACTATCCCAACAAATTAAATACACCAATCTTCAACTCACATGGGACATTCACAATCCCCGACCAAAACAACCATGCCCAGATATAATCAAATGGGATTTTCATCCCCAAACATACAATATAATTAATCAAGGATGGGTGCCTACATACTTGGCTGATGATTTATTCTCCATAATGCCACAAGCTCTAAAGCTTCCCAACTTTATTCAATTGGCCCTATACATACAAATAAGCCATTTATTTACAAAGGCAACTTTGCCTAATTCCTAAAGTATAATTTCTAGATACTATGGTTAGTCCATTAACATGCCACAGCCATATTTATTTGGTATATGACATGATCAATACTTAAATACCATTAAAACAACTCAATTAAGTCTTTAATCCAACTAATTTATGGCTTACATAATCCATACACAATTTTCCCAATTACCCTAAACTAAGTCATAGTTCAATATTCATTTTTATAGTTCCAATTCACCCTATATAAATCCTAAAACATCAAAATTCTAATATTAATCAATTTCCCCATGTTAATTTCACATAATTCATAAAATTTCCAAAAAATCACTATTCATAAAACCCTAACAAGCCAAAAATTATGATTTCCATAGCCAAATCATTCTCAATTCATAGTAATCAACCCATTACTCACTTTTCCCATGATTGCCTGTATCAAATTTTTCTAAAAATCACATTTCAGAAAACTATATAAAACCCTAGTTTACAAATATCAAATTTTCAGATGAGATCAGGAAGCATACCACCAATTTCAAGCGTGGCTTTCATCCACGAACAAGGATCCACGCCCAACACTTTTAAAAACCCAAGCCAAGAGGTCTACTAGCTTGATTAACCACCCTAATCTCTATGTTTTCTAGCAAAATTGGTGACAAATGGGATATAGTAGAGTTGGGGAAGGAAGAACAGTGTTAAGAGAGAAAAAGGAATGGAATTGAATGAAAATGGATTAGGTTGGGGCTTAAAAAGTCAAAATTTTTTGGTGCTCTAATGTGTCAGTAGACTCTTATTGCGGCAAGGTCTTGCTACACGACCAAAATGGGCAATTTTGAGACCTTGCTATGGCACAAAATGACCTTATCATAGAAAAAATGACCTTGCCATGGCAAAGAAAAGTCTTGCTATTGTAAGCCCTCACTGGATGCCAAAAAAGTCATTTTCTAGAGTCTTGTCGCGGCAAGCTCTTTTTGTCTGACATAGTGATAGTATTTTGATCATAAATTTTGTATCTGATGTCCAAATGACCTAATTTTTGAGGCATTAGAAAGATAAATTCAAGGGATATAACTTTTATACTAATAAAATTTTCTAAATCATCCAACAAACATGTCAAAATATTCCATAAAATTGACCCATCACATTCATCTTGTTATTTTTCATTCATTTGGAATAGCTTTGGTATATTAATCGTAAATTTCTCATAAGAAATTGGAATTTAGTGATTTTTCTTTAACTGGATAGATAATTTCATAAACTATAACCTTTATGTTGAATACATTTTCAAATTAGTCCATTATTTATGTCCACATTCAATCACAATAAACTCCTTTTTTCAAATTTAGCTTTTACACTTATGAAAATTCATCCATAGCCCCATTTGATAAAAAACACTTTAAATCTCCTAATAATCACTTCTCACATAAAATAAGACTGGTTTATGCTATTTACCACTTTATTTGAAGTCAATTTCCAAAAATCACTAATTTAATTGTTTTTAACCGAATTTCTCTGAATGTTTTTGCTATAATGACTTCACATACCATTTTTATTCTATCCAAATCTTAAACCAAGATTCCCCACACATCACACACATAAAAGAATATATATTCATGCTATTTTCCATCTCATTTGAGGTCAATTATTAAAAATCACCTATTCAGTTCATTTTAACTGAATTTTCTATCATAAGTAACTTCATAGACCGTTTTCATTCCATGTTACATTCAAAACTCAAACTAATGTTTCACACACATTACAATACATATAATGACTAATTTAGGTCCTTTGTATAGCTCAAATACATGCTTTTGCTCAAATTCACCTATTGAGTTCTTTTCACATAACCTCCCACTTCACAGCTCAAAATTCCAAAATTATTTCAAAATATCGATTCAATATCTCATACACATCATATTATACATAATAATCATGCTACATTGGTCATTCAAGTCATATACATGACTTAACTCAAAATCCCTACGTGGGGATTCATGTCACTCCATTCGGTCTTCCATAACAATTTCTTTCTAAAACACTATGTATTACCTCAAATCTTCACTTTACTATAATGCAAAAAATTTCCCCCAAATTTCAACACCATAGGTGTTACAAAACTTGAAGGCCAAAGTGTGAGAGAAGACGATCTAACTGCTTACCCCCATGTGGGCCTGATCCTCTCTGATAAGAGTGACATCCGCTTTCAACTAACTATCCTCCATAGCCAGTCTACTGAAGGCAAATGAAGGCCATGGTGATGGTTGCATAGGGTTTAGTGCATGAGAAGAAGAAGATGTTTGGACTATAGTCGTCTCGTGATCTCCAACTGCTCACTCTTCTCTCTATTCTCCTCTTCCACCTGGGAGGCTACCTGTTTGCTCTACCCTCATTTTGGCTTTCTTCGTCTTCTATCTCTTCATCTTCTTCCATCTCTCTATGATGCTTCTCTTTCTGCTTTGCTCGGTAGTCCTCTTCTCCAGTTTGTATCCCTTTTTGGAGAGTGTTACTAACCTAGTCCTTCTTTTGGGTAGACATGTATGGAACCCACTCTCCTTGGATTAGGACACTAAAGTGCTCAAAGACCTTTATGAGCCATACATCATAGGGTAAAACATGATCTATATAGAAAGGAAAACATCCAAATGCATTTAACAAGAGTTTGGGAAGGCTGAATTTTTGGTAATTATATATCATCAATAGCACCCTAGCCTTTGGTGCCATAACTTGTTTAGTGCCACCTAATTTGGGAAGTATCATTGACTCTAAAACTTTCCTAAGAATCCTCATTTCAATAGTCACATCTACTATCTTCATGTATCTATGTGCTTGGTTGTAGATAGTTCTGGTTGACTTGGTGGATAGTGCATTAAATAGTTCCTCACTCTTCATCACATAGAACACCTAAAATCTCCCCCAAATGCCTCTCTGGAGAGGTGGTGTGTTTACCATATATGATATCAACCCCTTTTCACTGTTGGTTGATATTCCTGACAATTCTAGTTGAAGAAAAATATCAAAACTAATTCACTATATATAGGGGCATCAAACTCAATGATTTCTCTCCATCCTTGATAGTTTATAATGGCTCGCATGGTTGATTTACATCTGTCAAGAAATTTAAAATCTATTTTTTTGGACACATTCACTAGTCTTTGCAACACTCTGGTGCAAAACTTAATTTTTTTCTTTGTAATGCCAAAATAATATTCAAGGAGGTCCCTTGAGGCAAACTTGGCTTTAGGGACCATTGTGGATTTTCCTAACACAAGTGCATGTGTCATCAATAAGTAATAAAGTGAAGGTAATGATGGTCCTGATGATTAGGTAGATACCCTAGAGGAAAGGGGTGAATTGGGTAGGTAAAAATTTTGTAAAGGCCCTTTTGGATTAACCCTCCCTCCAGTAATTTATGCAATCAAGTAAATAATACAGAGAGATAAAAAAAGAGATTTTTATAGTGATTTGAGTCAACATTCTACTCCAATCTTCCAAGAACACTTTCCTCTTTGTATCTTGGGTTCCAATATATCTAATAATACAAATACAAAAGAGGTTCTACTACTCTCTAGGGGGCATGACCAAAGTGCTCCCAACACTCTTCTGGATTCTAGCTTTAGGAGGCGTTCATAATTGTTCCCAATACTTTTCTAGATTATAGCTCTAGGGGGTGTGTACAAATAGCTCTTGCCTGCACCTAGACAATCATAATTTTTCTTAAGTCTGGCTTCAATTACTAACTCAAGGAATAATGAATGAATACAGAAAGTTAAAGCACTTATACAAACACTTCACCTTAAGCACATAGGAAGAATTACAAAGATTAAATGTAAAAGTAAATGATATTCCCAAAAGGTTGTTGAGAGCCTTCAATGAAAGTTTAGAAAGGTTTGAATACAAGGCTTACAACTCTTAAAAGATGTAGAAGGTTTTAGCTCAGTTTGGTAATTGCTCTCAAGAAGAATTTGAATGATTTTCTTGATTGTTCTTTTCTCTTCTTGATCCACCAATGTTGCATTTATAACAACCTTGAATTCTAGACGTTGGTGGTAGGTGAACTTTATTAATGATAGAAGACCATTTTGATTATCATATTTGAATACTCTATCTCCTAGTTAATTCTCCTCTGCTGGAATGCCTGCAGCACTGACCTTGAACAAGATGATTTCCTAGTTCTTAATAAGTATCAGTTGATGAGATTCTATAATGGCTAACACTTTCATTAATTTGGAAAGATCTTCATTAATATCAGATGAAGTCCAACGATTCAATTTGTCCATTACTCTTCTTTACTTGCTTTAGACAAAGTATCTTTATCAGTCAAAACTATAGCTAACAAACCAGTGATTATTGATAAGTGGGTTTCTATTTAAGATCTCACGCTACATATTCTTATCTTGGACCTAAATTTCATGAAATCTCATCATCCCTTCATACAAGAGACTCAACTTTTTATTTGAAAAGTTCATGGTAGGCTTGTTGCACATGAGGAGTATTTGAAATGGGAAAAAGTTATCAGTGATGTTACATTTTCTAGTTATTAATGATGTTATAATTGCTAATGTCAATTTCATGCATCAATATTAAGTATTAGAGATAGAGTCTCCCCTAAAATATAAGGAATTTCACTTGTGTAATCATACACCATATGTTATCATATCTTTAAATAATTATACTTAATTGTAAAAAATCATACAATAGACCCATTAACAAATATACTCACCCATAATTGTCCAGAATCATGATTCTATCGTGATGGAAACTGAACTACTGGAAATCTAGATAATTAAAATATATTTCAATTACATCAATTAACTATGGCATGCCAATACATTTCCATACATTAAATATGTATTTCAATTACAATTATGCACCATATTAATCTGTCAAATACAAATATACATACATAACGGGATTCCAATTCCAAATCTATTGTATCAACATGAATAAAATCTTCCTTGGCTCCCATTCTTGACCTACTAGCTAAAAATAAAATAAAGGGGTGAGTCTAAATAGACTCAATAAGAAAACTGTATAACAAAACAATAATTAACAATAGGGGATCCATCAGGTATCTCTATTCTCATCCAACACAAATACACTTCAACTAGGAATAGCCATATTAAATCCAACTCAAATTTTCAATGTGTTAAGTCACAATTAAGTATTGCATATATATCATTGTCTCATTGCATAAGCAATAAATACATGATTAAATTCTCATCTCAAGATACTTATCAAATCATACATCTATACATGCACAACTATGGGCTTTCCACTATCCCTGAATATATCATCATTACTAGTAAGGGACAATCACATACCCTATATTTCAAACATTAATATACACTTTCCAAATCATAAATTTATAGGATAGCCACTATCCCCATCCAATTAGGTAGCCACATAAGGATAGTCTACTTGCATGAAAATCATCTTACAAATTTCATGTTCCTTGACTTGACTTCTTTTTCGATATCCAGATGATCTTGCACATGTCATGCTGCAATTTACATATATTTTGTATCAGAACACTTCCTTACTCCTTTAATGCTTATGAATTTCCTTAGTAAGTAAGGATATTTCCACAATAAGCTATTTCTCGTTAAGATCCTAAGGTTGTAATTCAATTCTTTTCATGTACCCATCTTACCTAGGTATTTCGTCAGCTATATTAGATACATACACTTCAAAAGTTCAACAACATGTAAGACTTTCTATATACACAATTCATTTTTAACATATTGATCATCCCATAAGCATCTTCAAAAACTCAATTAAGTTTTAATTAAATCCAATTTTGTTGCTCATACTTCATTCATGGAATTCAACATATATCTTGAATGCATACCTTAAACATTCCATTTTTCAACAACATCCATTATGTTTAATGAATTTCCAGCTATATACAATCAATAATTACTAAAACCTACATCAATTAACATCACAAATACATTCATTGTGTCATAAATTAATAAAGTTGTTTCCCATCCTCATAATTCATGCATTTTGTCCAATACATAATGAGCGTGCTTCACTTTTTGAAATTTTCAGCAACTAACAATAAGGTTCATGAGTTTCCAACTATATATATACACACACACCATGCACAAAATCTAAAATAATTAATAAAATAACATCATCATCCATAAACCAATTAAGCACCTAACTTCTCAATTAGCTGCCCAAATTCATCCATACTTGTCTCCACGCCTAGTTAGTTGTTGTCCACTTCATGGCTAGCAACAACCATACGATTTCCATCTTTAATTTCTTCTAATCATTGTATTTTGATGTGGAGAGCATTTTGCCCCATGAAAATCCAAACTAATTCATGTATTTCCCACTATGAACAGCTCCTACACGAATTGCACAAACCCTAGCCATAATAAAATTAAAATATTTGATGGAGGAAACAATTTACCAATGAATTAACAAGTAGATTCCACCATAAATCAATGCTTTAAGTTGCAAATCCTCCATTTCCTTCATGGGCAGCAACAAGGGAATCAGAAATGGGTTGTTCTTCCTCCTAACCGTGTTCAAAATGGGTGGAATTTGATTTTCTTGTGATGGGTGATCATTTGCACTCTTTAATCTTGAATTTCCACACAAATTTGCAAGAAATTAGGGATGTGAACAAGGGGGGATTGGGTAGCAAGGTTGGGCATGAATGGAATGGGTTTTTCTTTCTTTTCTTTGGTCGTGGGGGAGGTGATGGAGCATAATATGTAATTGCTCTTTGGGTAGTTTGTGGGTGCACGTACACCCCATGCGCATGCAACCTAATTTCCACCTTAATCTTATCATTTAAATATATTTAATGCATTATTTAATTATTCCATGCTAAAATACATTAATTACATTAATAATTTCTCTTAAGAAGTAGAATTGATATCATTTAATCATGGTCATCATGCCTTAATCAAATTATGGATCATTGCTCACCCATTTGATAAGTAAGCCTCAAATATCACCCAAAAATTCATAAACTATTTGTAAATTCTACATTGCATACTTGCATTTATCTCAATGGATATTTAATATAGATTTTTAAAGTTATTTTGAATAAATAATACACAAAATTTCAAATTTATCACATTAATCCTGTCATTTGCATCCTTAATTATCCACTATGAGTAGTTTTGGTGCATTGGGATTAAATTCCTCATAAGATATCAAATCATGTGATTCTTAATGTTTTGGAAAGATAATTTAAATATCTACAACTTTTATGTTGAACATTTTTGATAATTCATCTAAATTCTATGTAATATGTTGAACATTTTTGCTAATTCATCTAAATTCCATGTAAAAAATTGAATACAAGTGATGCCATTTTCATTTTCAACTTCTTCAAAATATATTCTTGTGCTCAATCCATAATTTCAATTTATATGCAACTCATGCATTTAATCCCTCCTTAAATATGATATATGAACATATAAAATATCAAATCACATTAAAATTCATAATAACCTCTTAAATAATTAAAGATCATACCAATTCATCATCCTCATGACTATACCCTATGCTTATAAGAATCCGAACTTGCCTTAGAAATTTTTTCTTTTTTTTCCAATCTATTTTACATATTTTTCATTTTCCAAAAATTAAGAACATGTAAAAAAAATAAATTTACATAAAATTGCCTGAGAATACAACATCAATTTGGCTTGATCATGTCCTGCAAACATCATCCCATTTAGCCTAAACCCAAAACATTGGTTCCATAATAGAACATAGCACAAATTAATAAGCATGCTAATTTAAATTTCAACTTGACTCCCATGCATCATATCCATGGAAACATCTCACACACTTTTCCCAAATTTTAACACCATGGGCGCTACATCTATAGAATGGGAGCTTAGAAAAAAATATTCTAGTGAAAACATGTAGCTCCCACTTACTAAGTGCACCTACTAATGATACACTAATGATTCCCCCTAAATGAGTGCACTCTAATGAACTCTAATTTGACTATTTCTCCCCCTTTTTGTCATAATCAAAAAAGTATGAGAGGGAAAATAAAATAATAGATACAAAATATAAAAGAATGCTAGAACAAGATGGGCATTTAGAAAATGGTATTTCATTGATAAGTAAATGATGTATACAATGTATAGTTGCAAGTGCACAAAGTGTACAGATAAAAGATTGTTTCAGATAAAAAAAATACATGGAGAGAAAAACAAAAATGTGTAGCAAAATATTTGGTAGGTTTGGGCTTCTTGGAGACAAGCTTGGGTCATTTGAAATAGTTATAAGGGGGTGTTAGAAAAGTGACTGTGGTTGTTGTAGTTGGGGTGCAGAAGTGGGTAGAAGAGGAATGATAGATGGGACTTCGATGGGGGAAGAAGATGAATTCAAGCTTGATTTTCAGGACGGAGCAACTCAAAATAGACTAGAAGCTAATTTTCTTTAAGAGCTTGGTTATTTACAATCATCTTGTGAATGTATTCCTCTTAGTGAAAGATCATAAGAGGAGGATTAGAAAGAAGAGGCCTAAAGGGAATTCTAGATGGGGTTTTGTGAGAGGGTTTAGGTTTTGAATGAGGAGGTTTGGATTTGGAAGGAGGAGGTTTAGATGAGGAGGCTAGCTTAGGTGGGTTCTTAGGCAACAATGCAGGTTGAGGAGTAGGAGTGGAAGATGGAACAACAAAGGATCTAGGAGTGGTAGAAGAAATAGCAATGGAGGATATTAGTTCAAAAGGAGGAATGGTGGATGGAGAATCAAAGGGAGGAACAATGATCCTAAGTATTTCGCTATAGATTGGATTTACAAATTCTGGGAAAGGAAGTGGTAAGCCTTAGAAGTAGGCATGTAAGTGCGTATCCCTATGCTCTAGATACACATCTCCTAGAAGGTTGTAGAAATTAGAATAAGATGTGTTTATGACAGTGTGATATGTGAGCCTAGGTGGACCTGACTCGGGGATTTGGAGTAGTCTGAGGAACTGGTTGAGATGAGGAAGGATGGTTGAAGACTCACAGATATAAAGGTAGGTGTTGATCAATGGTTGGAAGAGGTTTATAACTGTAATTCTTAGGTGTGTGAGGAGGATCCTTCAACATGATAATGCTATCAAGAAATTTAGGATCTTTGAAATCTAGGAATGGAAGATCTTGAGTTGCAAAGAACTTATTTTGAGCTTTCAAAGTAAAGGCTATCTTCTATTTATGTCTTTTCTGGCTTAAAATTCTTGGAAAGTCATTTTAAATTTCTTAGCAGGTCTCCTAGGAGCTGGAGTTGTAGATTGTGGAAGTGTGAGAGGCTGAATGAGAGGGGTTTGAGATGGGGTTACTAAAATGGGTAAGATGAAGGATTTAGGAGATTGGAAGGATGATAATGGAGGAATTGAAGGTTGTTGAGAGGATGGAGAAAATGAGAGTTGTCTAGAGGGAGGAGGAGGAGGAGAGGGAGGAAGGATTGTTTTAGATGGAGGAGGAGGGAGGAAGGATTGTTTTAGATGGAGGAGGAGGGATTGCTGGAGGAAGTTGATGTAGTGTGAAGGATAGAGATTGTGTAGAAGGTGGTTTAGAAGATGAAGAAGGTGAAGGTTGTTGAGGATGAGAGGATTTTCTAGACCTGATATAGGGTAGTCTAGAAAGAGGAATATTTGATTTAGAGATGTAAGAGATAGAATCAGATGATGAGGAAGTAGAATCAAATGAGGAGAACCGAGGAGAGAATTGAGGAGATTGGTATGAAATTATGGAAAGACATGGAGATGGAGCAAGTAGAGATGATTGAGATGTTTGATAAAGAGAAAGAGGTGTAGGTAGAGGATAGGGGAAAGAATGTGAAGATGAAGGATGAGAGGACCTAATGGGGGAGAGAGGTCTACGATTATGGACAGGTGAGGATGGAGAAGGGGATGATTAGGCTGGTTTAGGTTGGGTTCTAATTGACTCAACCAAGGAGATCAATGTGTCTAATTTTAGATGCACTGATCCCTCAATTTTGTCTATCCTATGGCTGAGGGCTAAGAAAGCAGTTTGTAAGTTGGTGAGCCTAGTCTCAAGGCTCTAAGGGATAGAATGAGTAGATCTGATAGGAGAAGAAATGGTTTGAGGATTTTGGGTTGGAGTGTGTCTGGTGGAGGATGGTGTAGGCTGCTCTGCTGCTACTACTGAAAATTCTTCTCTCACTATACTTTCTTCTTTTATACATTCATCTTCTCTTCTTATTTTTTCTTGTCTTAAAGATTAATCTATGTTTCATGTTTCTTCCTCTCTTACTTCTTCATTTACTCTTATGGAGGGGATAAATTCTTCTTCTCCCCTTGCAAACACTTGTCTTCTTTCTTCCTCTTCTTTGTCTCTTTCTTCTCTTGCTCTTCTGGGTTGAACAGATTTGCTTGGCTTATTGGTGATCCATCCATCTAGAGTCTTTTTCTTGGCTTATAGAAAATTTTCTTCAAGGTGCCTTAATTCACTATGTCTGTCTTTTTAAAATCTTCCCCTTCTTCAGTACATAGGTCTATTCCTACTCTCCTTAGGAATTTAGATAAGCTCATGCCATAAAGAACTGGGAATCTTGTTGTGGACTTGACCTAGTATAGAAGTTTTGAGATGGTTTGGTCCAAATCAATCTTCTTTTCATTCTTTAATGCCCAAAGAATCTTGACATCATATCTCTTGCACAAATCTTAGAGTAAATATTTTTAATGAGCAAAATGTGGGCCAACTTGACATTTAGATCTAGATTGCTAGCATGCAAACAATTTTCTTTATCTCCAATATCTACTCCTACTAGTTCTAAAAACAATTGTGCTCTAGTTGCAAGCCATTCAATTGTTTGTCTCTCAAATATAAGAAGATTTAGACATTCTCTTATATTTTCAAGAGATAAGTCTATTTATTTATCCCCCATCACTACAACTTACGAAATTCGTCCAGCCTTGGAAGTTAATCCATCTACATACTTCCAGATTTAGTTTATTTTCTCCAAATATATTGAAATCAAAGGTTCTTCCCTTAACTACCTTTTTCTTCTCATATTGATTAAAATACTAAGGTAAGTGGACTCATCATTTCTAAAAATTACCCCAAGCATGTTGTTAATATCCAATCTTCTTCTCTAAGACAAAGGCACTTCTCTATTTCTTCTCTTTCTCTTCTTCTTCCAGACTCAACGGATGCAGTTGCCACTGATACATCTCCTTCATTTAATGTATCCATTTATAGTAGTCAGGATTTTAGGTTTTAGATTGGAATTTGTG
Organism: Pouteria campechiana; assembly: GCA_036873735.1. NCBI lineage: Eukaryota > Viridiplantae > Streptophyta > Magnoliopsida > Ericales > Sapotaceae > Pouteria > Pouteria campechiana. The sequence goes on from JAYJMB010002867.1 coordinate 13,846, forward strand.
AAAATGGATTTGGGGATTCTCTAGAGCAAAGAGAGAGAGAGAGAGAGAGAGAGAGAGAGAGGGATTCTGTAATGGAGATGCAACAATGAAGACTTGAGAGGGAAAAGATTGTTTAAACTTAGCAGGAACTTGAATAGTCTTTATCGAAGAAGGATTTCAAACTGAGGGATGAGAGTTCAAACTATCTAAAATTAGGGTTTCAAATAGATTCGAGAGGATTTTAGGGTTTTAGGAATTTTAGAGAGAGAGAGTGGTTTCAGATGGAAGATAGGATTTTCATACAATCTGAAATTTTATTTTCAGACAATATGGGTTGAGTTACATTCTAAAATTAAATGCACAAAGTGTTTGAAACTATATCAAAAAGTCTAAAGTAACATCTGAAACAACTTAAGCATGAAATTAAGCCAAAATAGTGATTACAAAGATCTAACGTGGCATGCATGCAATTTCCCAAAAAGGCTTAACTTATGCCTTGGGACTATAATTATATTAAGGATCAATTTCATTCCATTTAGCACTAAGTATTACAAGCAAGCAAATTATACATGCATACATATAAAAATAAACCATTGAAATCACGTAACTAAGAGTATTACACATATATCATATGATATACAATTTATGCACAATGATTTGATATGCCAAGCTCCCTGTTCTCTATCATGTGTATTGAGCAATAATGATAGCTATATCACATGTTGTATCTTGTGGCTCTCAAGCACACCTAAGTTGAGAAGGTTATGCTATATTGTTTTGTTCACATTTAAGAATGGCTCCAGGTGTGTTAGTGGCAGAATACTTTGAAACCCAAATTATCTTTGGTGCCACTAAACTAATAGTTGGAGATTGTATAGCATTTACTACTAGTCCCGATCTAAGATAGCTCAAGAGGGGGAGGGGGGGGGGGGGGGGGGGGGG
>JAYJMB010002868.1:0-14765 GCA_036873735.1 Pouteria campechiana
GAGAGAGAGAGAGAGAGAGAGAGAGAGAGAGAGAGAGAGAGAGAGAGAGAGAGATCTACCAAACAAAAAGGCATCCAAGCTCTTGTTGGGCATGTACTCGTAGAGCAGCATCCTCTCTTTATTTTCAATGCAGCAACCCAGGAGCCTGACAAGATTCCTGTGCTGCAGTCTGGAAATTAGTATAACCTCATTTTTAAACTCCTCCAATCCTTGTCCTGAGCGTGTGGAAAGCCTTTTCACTGCTATTTCTTGCCCCTCTGGCAGCATGCCCTGATCAAAATTATTTAAAATGTACAATTGCTAAGTGTGCCATTTCAATCAACTGTTAGGCCATCTCATGGATGACATGCGATCGAAAAAATTGAATTCATTAAATAGTTTTTCTAATAAGTAATTAACGTGTATTTGGGAAATTGATTTGAACATATGTCAACTGTACAAAAATGAGTAAATCAAGGTCCTCATGGAGTTTTGGTGGGCTGAATTTTTGGCCACACATCATTCAAGAAGGACGACACTGAAATGCTCAACTCGTCTCTTGGGACAATGAGAGTACGTAATATAAGGTTACTCCTGTTGCGTCAAACCAAATCATGAGGTCTGTGTACAGATTCATTACCCTGTACACAGGACCATAACCTCCTTCTCCAATCTTATTTGCATCAGAGAAGCTATCTGTTGCAACTGCTACCATCTTGAAGTCAAACATTGGCACTTCTATCAGTGCACTATCCTGCAAGGAGAGTCTAGCATTCTCTGCTGCTTTCCTTGTTCCCATTTCAAACGGCGATGTCACCAGCGCTTCCTTCCTGTTTCCTGGTAACATGATACATCAACTGTTAACATCTGAAAAATGGATTATCTAGACATCTTTAAACTATCATTCAGACTTTGAGCCAAGTCACTGCCTAAGAGAATGGCGAACTTTCTGCAATTAGTAACTTTATCTTGACTTAACGAGAGCCTGCCCAGCCAGCATGACCTCCTGCCAATGCGCCAAGCTGCTTATCTCTATGACTGAGCTTATCTTAGATAAATGCATTGGCCAGTTCAAAAATAATATTCAAGGCACTCTGATTCATTTTGGTACATCTGCCATACAAAGATTTATTTTGTAGTCTGGATGGCAAACATGGCTAAATTAGTGTATTTGTGATCAATTAGATTAACCGGAATTTAAATTACGAGTGAAGATCTACTTGGTACCTCTGTGTTTAGTCATCCACCAGATGATGAACGCACAGATACCCACAAAGATTGCTCCTAGTGGAACAGTTATTTCAAGTATTGGCTTGATATTTCTCTTTTTGCCTGCAACCATATGAAAAATAACGCCAATTTCAAACTCAATCCAATAAAGGGCATGACAAAATGTATCCTAAGCACGGTTTGCGGACTCTGACATGAATGCAATATGTTGCAGTGCCCGCATTCAGTAAAACATAACTGGAAACATAGACTGGCTTCTTGGCTTCTTCAATACAAGTGAGTCAGCTAAGTCATGGCACTGGACAGAATCAATTGGGGCATAGTGTAAAACGATGTTATCAAGTAAAGCAAAGTAATAGGAGTGTAAAATGTTTTACTAACTATTCATCTCCAAACAACCACACCCAAATACCATTTTTTAATAATTGGACAATAACATCATCTAATCTATATTTTATCCAAATGAAGTTTGGGTCTTCACTGATGAAAAGTATAGAAATTGGTTAGTTACCATTATCTTCACAGAACAAAATGGTCGAAATATCTAGCAATACCAATAATAGGAATTCAGATTGCCAGCGCCACTGACCAGGGAAGCTGCATGTAGGTAGCATGTGCATGGGCCGAGTATTGATCATGTCCTGAAATCATCCCTACTACTGAACAAATCGACATTTTTATGAACAAACAACAGAACAAAGACGAAGGAATACTTGAGTGGGCCATTTATCAGGCAAAAACTAGGGGATTGAAGTGCTATTCATGCCATTCGAGCTGCAATTTCAACAAGTGGCGATGCTTGGTAGTGGGTGATTCAGCTGAGTCTAGATCGACGGGGACTTCTAGTTTTCTCCCTCAATGAAACGTATGACAGAGCGTAATAAAATGAATGAAAAGAGCATAAAGCAAAAACAAGTAGAAGGGAAAAAAAAGAAAGGGGAATAGGAAAACAAAAACAAAGATTTACAAGAAGATCAGCAAGATTCCTGGATATGATTGCTCACCCAATTCTGAATTCGCTAAACGGATGTAAAGGTCTTCGCCTCCCCTGCGGGGGAAGTCTCGAGTGGGAAAGTATTGAATATCTAACAACTCTCCGCTCCAGACCATGCACCCAATTCCACTAGGATAGGCATAAGCGACACAAGAACAGTTCTTCAGACACACATCTCTACAACGCAGGGAATCTACTGCACCTTGCACCCAATTCGAGAAATCAGGGGTCTTCATCCTTTCTACCTTCAGAAATCCATCTTCTTTTCCCTCGTCGCCGCTACAGTTCAATTGGGTTTTTCTGACACACCCACCTGACCAATTCCCCTTGCTCCATTCCTCCTCCGACTTCGGTTTAAACCCTCTCAAACAGCTACACATCGGCGTGACAAATTCGGTGCACACACCAAACCGACCGCATGTGTTGTAGGCATCGCATTTCGTGTATCTTTCCTTCCAACCCACAATCCATTCCTTCCCATTCCAATCCTTCTGCTCTAATTTGCCAGTCCAGTCAAGCAACAATCTGCTATATGCTTTTGTGAAGTTGGAATGTGTGTAGCTAATCACTCCTTCGTCGAGATTGACGTTGACCTTTGGGCCATTTATGAAGATGTCATACATAAACGGCCTTCCTATGAATATATTTCCATTCCATTGCCCGCTTCGCCAGTATGGATCTTTCCCTTTCCATACAAGCATCTGGGGAACCAATACTCGGTCTAGACACAAAATGAAACTTCCGGCTGCTGGGTCTTCCTCGCTCTTCCAAGAAGTTAGACAGCTTCTCTGACCTGTTTTTAGATTAACGTATAACTCCATTGTTGGAAGAAACGAGTCAGAAGGATGATCAAAGCTCTTCCATAACACGCTCCCATCACCACTGCTGGGATTCCCATCCCTCAGAACAAGATTACCTGTATCGAGAATCGTTGCAGTTGCACTTTCTGCTGCGGTGGAAGCATTGGATGACCAAAGAGCGTTCCCTCTTCCATCTAGAATTGCCAGGTTGCCATCGCCGTTTATCGTGAAAACTCCAGACAAATCTGTGAGTGGGTTTTCTCGGTTTGCAACCCAAACGATGGTTTGTATCGAGACCTGGTGAAACCATATGCCGAGGTAGCGTTTCTTGGAATTTTTAGGACTGAAAAAGCCGAGTTCAAAGACCTTGCCCGGTGAGACGAGGCTTTGGCCTTCCCTGATAGAATGGTTTCGGGTTATGGTGTCAAGCGCTGTGCAGAAATGAAAGATTAAGAAGTTAAAGATGAAGAGAGAAGAAAGAAGAGCACTGGCATTTCTCTCTCTTATGAGAGCTGCCATTGTCGCCGCTGATGTTGCATGGAATGGAAAACGGCCTGTTTGGACAAGCTACAGGAGTTTTTGATACTCCGAACGTGCCCTGCCCTTGATCATCAGACCCCCCCTAAATTGCATGAAATTTGTGAGCCTTCCTGTTCTTGAGTTGCGGACTATTCTTTTAGAAAAAAAAATTCATTTTCGTGAAAACGCGTAAGCTGATTTTTCTTTTTTACTATTAAACATAAGAATTATTCATGTAAATCAAAAATAATTTGTCTATCTTAAAACAACGGTAGAAAAAAAATAAAATAAATCAACATCCAAGCTAATGGAATAAAAAATTGCTTTAAAGTAAGGTACTACATCTCACCTGATACCTGCCAACAAAACTCAAGTTATTCACATTAACACTGCGGCCTTTGAAAAACGAACTATGGGTATGTTTAGTAATGGAATGCTTTTCCTTTTTTTATCCTCTTTCAATTAATGTGATATATAAGCAACTCCCAAACTTTATTTTTTTCATTATTATTTATATTTAACAATCATTCTTAATTTTATCTAAAAAATATATTTATTTTATTTTTATTTACTTTATTCTTAATATTGCCTCTTGCCTTTCCGTGTATATTTTTTTTGCGGACTTTTCTCTAGATTATTCTTCTTCTATTTTTTATTTTAATTTCCAAACACACATTTTTAGTTTTTACCTTTCATTGAGTAACTTGTTATGTGAATAATAATTTAAATATTATAAAAAATAATTTTAAAAGCCTAAAATTTCAAAAATGCCTAACATCACTAAATCCACCTTTTAGGTGATATACTCATGCATTGGACGAGAGCAACATCCTGCTAATCAATAATGGGCACTGATAACTTGGAATGGGTTCCACAAGGCCCAAATGCGGAGCCGCTCCATGTGTCGGCCACCAAAAATTATTCGATGAAATCTGTTTCGTTCACCATGTTTGATAAAATATATTTATTTTAAAATGTAATAATTTATTTTACAAAAAGTTAGGTCAGCCACAAAATTTTAATTAGTTTTATAGTGAATATATTCATTGAAATTCTTATTTTCGTTATATTTTACATACATTTCAAATTGAATTGGTTTTGAGCATTATTATTTAATAAATAATCACAAGCATCATGAACGGATCAGATTTCATCAAATGATGTTGGTGGGCCGTAGATGAAGGGGTTGAATATTTGAGTTTTGTGGAACTGGTTCCCGTCAATAATTGCTTTAGCTCACGGTGAAAATATCATGAGCTAAATTGGGTGTACCAAAAAAAAAACGTGGGACGACCGGAATCAAAAGATGAACTGAATACAAGGTAGAGGTTGGCTGTCTGATTGAAACGTGCTTGTGAAGGATTGGAATGACCGCCAGGTGCCTGGGACCACGTGTCTGAATGCGGATCGCATGAGGCCTGGCGCTATCTGAGCCGACGCGGAACGACTCCGGCGACATCTTTGAAAATGGCAAGTCATAGCCCGTTTTAAAATTCCTTTTTTTTCTCTTTTTTTCAGCCTTTTCTAATATAAGTTGATATTTCAAGTTGATATTTTGACCACCCAGAGTCATATTTTTTTTATTATTTATATTTTTAATTATTATTTCTCATCTTTTCATACAAAAGCATATCTATTTTATTATTTATTTTATTTTTAATTATTATTTTCTATCATATTATATTTTCCCCCCTTTTTTTCATCTTTCATTTGTCTTTTTTTCTTATGTCTTTTTTTTAATCTTTTTTAATTCCCAAATAAACTTTTGGCCCATCGATGGAAAAGGGGTAGAAAAGTTTCTAAACCTTTCCACCCCTTCTTTTTCAATTCTTTTAATGGGGTTTAACATTTTATTAACTATCAAATAACTTTGCTTTTTTTATTTTTATTATCTATCTTTTCAATCATTATTTTTTATTATTTTATAAAAAATATTTATTAACTTTATTTTCGATGATTATCCTGATCTGATCACATCATTAAAAGTGGAGCAGTCGATTATCCATGGGTGGTTTATAAGGGGCCAATTCTCTCTCTAATTTTAATCATGAAGTGGACGGTCAATCTACATAATGGTTGAAATGAATTTTCAATAAAAGTGAGCTCTGAGTCAAGTCATCCTTGAACAAATACCGTCAAAAGTGGAAGCAAGATCACTAACGAACATGAGAAATGGAATGAAGAGACCGGCGACCCAGTGAAAGCGTACTTCACCCAACCGCGAGAGCTACTTTCCTGGAAAAATCTTAAAAAATCATGCCTTTCGCTGAATGTTGCCGTGCGAGCACACGTGATCATTCTTTCATTCTTCGGCTTCCGGTTGGGAGCTAGCTTGCAGGAATCCCCACGCACCATGCTCTGCCTGGTTGATCCATGCATGCATAGGCAAATGCCTGATTCTATTCAAAATGTCAAGCAATCATATAAAACCGATCCTTCTCCATGTAAGGGCACATTAAAATCTTCATGCTTGATACTTCCTTTTGATCATAGCCACCAATGTCTCAGTTGCTTGCTGTTGGCTACGATAGCGCAGCTTCAAATTTTAACCTTGTATCCACTCCTCTTTTATCAAAGCTAACGCTGCCATGGGCTCCCCTAAAAATGGATGAACCCTGTATTTTTACTTTCAACATTATTTTAAAATTTACAGTTTATAAGTATATATATATATTACATTAAATAGATCAACCTATTTTCTAATTCGAATTTCAAGTTCGCTCAGTACTATTACTCCCAATTTTATTGACATTTTTTTTTCTTATTTTGCTGATTCCGACGTATATTTCAAACACCGTTTCAAGTAGATTCTGCTTCAAATGCACCCTATCCAAACACACCTTCACAGTTTTCACGGTCTGAAGTCTAAGATTTTATCGGTAAAAAACCAATAAATAAACAGTATTTACAGAATTTTGTTCTTCTTTAACACAATTCATAGTTTTCTAGAATGCAGGAGATTGATTTTGTGGATGTGAGATATTTTCTATCCTTGGAATTTGAAATTTTCTTTTAGATTTATTGGATTTTTTTTTTATAAAAAAAGCATCACTAATGAAGGAATTAATAGTAGCAAATTTGCAGATGACGGTAACTACATATTACAGTATAGTCAGGAATAACGAATTTAACTAACTGCTCAATTCCTACTTGCGAGCATTATTTACTATGGAAAATCAATATATGTATATATATATACTTATTTGAAATTAAATTATATTGGAATATGTATTTAGTGGAAAATCAGTTATGTTCAGTGTCAACGCACTGGCTGATAGCCGTTCCCACAACGGAAACTAGCTACGCATGACGGGTTTTATGTAGTATTATGTTCATAATTTTATGTTTTTTCTTAGCAAAATTCATCTCGCTGAGAATATATTGAGCAATATTTATGATGTATTTGGTAATGTACCCGAATCCGTGGATATTTTTTTGGGCTAGCTAATGGGCCAACATAGGTGGAAATTTGCATATTTAATTAGAATACAATTCATCATTTGGACAGTTGAGTGAAGGATAATAACCTGGGGGCCAAAAATCTTCCGCATTTTAGCATCACAAGGTTTGAATACTGCTATATCTACAAAAAATGATAGCTCAAGTTAGTTTCATCTAATTAATGCAAACATTTGATTATTTGGACTTTAAGGCTCTCATCATCGACTTTAATGGAGAATTTTCTATTTTATGGATGTTACCAAATTGTGGAGCTTGTTTCTAGAATCCTTCGGCTATTGATGGAAAAGGAGGTAATTAAATTCCATGTAAATAGAAAATATTTATGTGAAACCAATGTCATTAAAATATAATAAGTAACCTCTTCATTTAGACTCACTATGATGTTTTGACCAGATCAAAACTATACATTTTATTTGTTTCACATAATATATAACAATAGATTTTTTAAATTTCACATATACGAGCTATAAATTTTATTTTCATGATGATTTTATTTATATGCCTACTTTAAAGTAAGATGTTGTATTAGATCTAGAAAAGCCTTATGGTTTGTGAAAAAGCAAAAGTATTGTAAGTAAATAAGTTTGGCCGAAGCCTCGTTTCTCATCATACGATGCCAAGTCTCAACATTCTCATGAAACCTCCCATACTTACACAAACCATTTAACATCACATTATAATTGACAATGCTTAGACCCAGATTAATGGCATTCTCAAAATTACCTTTCTTGAAATACCCATCAATTATGACATTATAGCAAACAGCGTCAGGCACCACGCCTATCTCACCCATTTCATCGAACACCTTCAATGCATCCAACATCCGACCATCCCTCTCTAGCCCAACAATCAAAATGCAGTAACTAAATTTATCCGGCACAAATTCCTCCTCCCGAATTTGACCCAACAACACTATTGCCCAATCGAAATTGTACTTTTTACAAAGCCCCTTGATCAGAATGTTGAAAAAGTGCAAGTTTGGAGAAACTCCCACCGTTCGTTAGTAGGCAAAGAATGACTCAGCCTGGTCCCACTGATCGACGCTGACGAATGCGTTGAGGAGAGAATTGAAGGAGCGGATGCCGGATCGGCAACCAAAGATTAGGGCGGGAGAGCTTCGAGTTGGAAAAGAGAGGGCTAGGGTGAGGTGTCTTGAGGTCATCTGCGAGCTGTGATTGGATGGGCTAGGGGAAGGCGTCAAACTGCTATAAGGGCGATTGTAGAGGCTGCTGCGATGGTGAGGCAAGTTGTTGGGAGGACGAGGGTGAGCACGAGTCTATCGGGCTGCTCTCTATAGTCATCCCTAGGTGCTGTCCAGACACACATTTTCTGGATGACTTGGATAGCTCACAGTGATCGAACGACGAAAGTGGACTTCGCATTGAAAGCTTTGGTGTGAAGCTTCTTACCAAACCGCCCCATATATATATATATGTATGGGAAAAGCTCGTAAATAACTTGTTGCTAGGTTGCTATTTGGCAACCGAACTCCTAGCCGTTTGATCCAGGGATAACCATCCATTTGAGTGCTGGTTTACACAGCCTCTTCCATGAGCAACAATGCTCTTCCCTAAATCGAGATCCAGATCATTGAGGATAGCCCTTTGTAGTTCCAGACCTCCCACACCATACACAACTCGCTTGATCCCAGCTACTGGACACCAGTGGAAAGCAGAGCAACTTCATTGAGTTGTGGGAGCGACTAATAGAAGTTGATCTTTGTAGCTTTGGTGTTGTCATGAACAACTTTTACAAGCTAGAGTGGGACTACATCGAACACTTCAAAGTTGAGATGGGCAAGAAGGCATGGTCCGTCAGTCCCCTTTCTCTACAATAGAAGCACACTCCACATTGCCGAGAGAGGAAAGAAAGCTTCCATTAATGCAGACAATTGCTTGAAGTGGCTTGATACAAATATACCAGACTCTTAGGTGTATGTTTGTTTTGGTAGCATTTGTCAGTTCCACTCTAGTCATCTTGTGGAAATTACGCTGGCTCTCGAGTCATCATATCGCCCATTTCTTTAGGTGGTAAGTGACACCACCAACAAGCTCTCTGAAAAGAATGGTTGCCAAAAGGATTGGAGAAGAGGGTAGAAGGAAGGGGGCTCACCATCAAAGGGTGGGCGCCTCAAGTCCTGATCCTAAACCATTCCGCCATTGGAGTGTTTGTCACCCAATATGGCTGGAATTCCACACTTGAAGGCATCAGCACTTGGTCCCTCTTTGCCAAGCAGTTCTACAACAAGAAGCTGATCACGTAGGTGTTGAAGATTGATGTACACCCATTGAAATTTGCAACATCTTCACCATCAGATGCTTAAGTTAATTATCTTGGGTCCGTCCATAAGCTATCCAACATGACCATTATCAGATTTAATAATTTTAAGTTATTTACTTGAGATGTATCAAATGATCTCTACCACTTCAACTTTATATTGCTTATTAACATCAACCAAGAAGCTCCAACCAAATCGACCTAAGCCCTCAAATCCAAATCGCAGAACTAGAAACCATGCTTTTGTACTAGGTTTATTCGTTAGTTAATCTGACAAGTGTTTTTATAAAAGAATTGACTAGAAAAAATTATGTGATTGAATTATTATTCCCAGCTCGATGAGCCCTTGTGTCCTTCTAGCCTTCCCCTTTTTATAACCCAATATTTTCAAACCATAGAATATATATTCTCGCTAGCTAGCCATAACAGGCACAAAAAGAAAGTGATACATGGATGTTTGTCCACCCTTCGAGTTGATTGATTTGGCAAACGTGAGATGTGGCCCAAGATTGACGATAAGGTTGTCCGCAAGTAATGTGTGGTGGAATAAAAAACTTATTGATAAATAATCGCTAGTGAAGTAATTTGGTCTTTATCACGATTAGGATACTTTAGTATTTAAATCTTAATTTTCTCTGATTATATATTCACACCATATCCATACAACGAATCCGAGTTTATTAGCTATTCGCACAATTAATTCCAACTTCAAAGCATTTACGCCGCAATAATCTTTTATACGAATGAAAACTATTGGTGGGTCAGCAGAAGCTGGATGAGATTTTAGAAGTATGAAACAAAGTTCCGGAGCATTTAGAGTTGAATTTCAGAAGTGCAAAACCAACTTTCGAATTACTTAGAGAACTTTTGAAGTACTTAAAGATGGGTTCATAAACAAAATATTTCAAAAGAGAGAAGCTAACTTCTGAAGCACTAAAAGACGATTTTCAAAAGTACAAAATTGACCTTTGAAGCAAATAGATGACAAACTTCTGAAGCACTTAAAGTTGGATATCAGAAGAACGTGGCTTACTTTTGAAATATGCACGGAGAAGGTGGAGACTTCGGAAACAAAATAGGAAGAAGAGATTTTTGTATTCAAACTTGAGATTTCATTAAACTTGAGATTTTTCATTACTCATTTAATTAGCATGATGGCCATTCATACTCAGTTCGTCAAGTAGACGGCTCAAATCGACATAAGATGACCCACCAACTTCCACAACTCTCTTAGCCGACTCCCTAAAATCTCTTGCTCTTTTCCTTATTGCTTTCCTTCATCTTCAACCCCCATCAACTTGTTTATCGCCTTCACTATCTTCTCCCTCTTTATCATCATCTTCAGTTCTTGCTCCCCAAAAGCCCACACATCCGCACCTACCTCAACTCCAATCTCTAGCACCTTTGTGATCAGCTTCTTATTGTAAAACTGATCGACAAACATAGGCCATGTAATCATCGCCACACCAGAGCTCACGCTTTCTAAGATCGATTTCCAATTGCAGTGAATGATGAAAACGGTGACGACGGGATGACTGAGGATGAGCACCTGGGGTGCCCACCCTCTTATTTTAAGCCCCTTCCCTTTCATTCTCTCTTCAAATGCGTCAGCCAAACATTCATTTTTGGATGGCTTATTACTACTACCCACCACCCAAATGAAAGGATGGAGAGATTCTTCAAGTACAAAAGCAATCTCGGTGAGCTGTAGAGTGTCCAGCTTGCACAAGCTCTAGAAACACACATAAGTTACTGGGCTTCGTTCCTTCGTATCAAGCCAGCTTAGGCAATCATCGTGGCTTATGGAAGATTACTTCCTTCTTTCTGCCAGCTTCACCGAGTTTATGTTGCAGAGAGATACTTGCCCAACAAGCCATGTTTTTCTATCTCAATTTGGGGAAGAGAGTCATTGAGCACGGAAGAGGCTGTGCATGGAAGAGGCTGCCAATTTGGGGAAGAGCATCATTGCGCATAGAAGAGGTGCATAAAGCAGCACTCAAATGGATGGCTATCTCAGGATTGAAAGGTTGGGAGTTCGGTTGCCAAAAAGCAACCCAACACTCAAATGCTGAGGTGGCTCTCGCGAAAATCCCAACTTGAATTATGCAAGACTAGAACAAGAAGGTCAAAGGATGCTAGGGTGTTCCCAACGTAAACACTCAGACGCTTAAGGGGACTCTTTTAAAGATGATGGGATGGTAGCGAGAGCTTGTGTTTTGAGACATATACTTGGTGTATTTATAGTTGAGTATGGGTGCATAGCTAGGATGTGAATGTAGCCTGTATATGAGTGGGATGAGGATTCTCGCCTAGAGAGGAGTCCAAAAGGATACAAATTCTGAGTCCCAGTCTTGTGGGACTGCACAGTAGCAAAAAATATGTCCCATTAGGGTTAAGATCTGATGTGGCGCTGTGTCAGTTGGATATTCGAGTCTCTGTGTTAAGATTTCTTAACACCAGTCCCCCTTGGGAGGACATCGGCGGAGCCTTTCCTCTTAGTCACTTGATTCTTGGGGAATGTCTTCACCGAGACTTTGCTCTTCAGTGCTCACATGCTTGCTTCTCTGCGGATGTGATTTGTCGGGCGGTTCCAAAAACCAGACGATTGATTACACTTTGACAAATTCGCACTTTAGAAGACCATTTCCATCGACTGGAACGCTCTAGGAAGGCTATACAATTTTAGCTTGGTTCTAAAAATGTGAAGGCCATGGCGAATCCGTGCGGCTCGACTTGGTTCCGCTTTGAGGGGCTTCGCAAACTCTTAGATAGGTTCCGCAAATGAGAACATCACGGCGGATTTGGAAGGGGCGTCTTTTCATGCATTTTTAGCATTTTTGAAATCTATTAGTGGTCAACTCATGTCCAACTGTTATTGGTATGAGTGTGGCTCTTCGCTCTCACCGCCGTCTATGTGTACAAGGCTTTAAATGTGAGGGGATGGAATGAGGCATCGATTTTTGATTTTCACGAAGTCCCAGGCTGACAGTTCTGGTTTGCATGGTACCCTAGGCGATTTCTTTGAGCTTCTATAAATGGCCATCGCAATAGCAGGGAACCATTTTTTACTCTTTCAATCTTCTCATTATCTTCCCAAACTCGTCTTTGTTGGTACTGCCTCCTCTAAGGAACCCATTTTTCATGTCTCTTCTCTATTGATTTTCTTGTGTCTCCACTAATAGCCCTTGAGAAGTCCCATCCTCGCCTGTCTGCCAATGCCATCGAGTCTTTCTGACTTTGCCCGCTTCTTATGGGTACGAGTTGAGTTTTTCCTAAACCAACAGACCTTCCTTGGGATCACCGGGAAGGTTTTGTTTCCGTGTTCTTAGGGTTGATCAAAGCTGGGTTGCGCCTAGGTGAGGAAAACTTCAACCCTGATCTTCTCCGAAACTATAACATTTCCCCCGAGACAACTAGTCCCAAATTTTTGGCATTATATAGTCTCTCTCTCTCTCTCTCTCTCTACGACTAGGTTCACAACTTAGGGGAGATTTCTGTCTTTTCTTTTGTAATGTTTGCATTGATCTTCACCCTTAAGCAAAGCCCCAAATTCTTCTTATTACTTTTACCTCATTCGCCGCCCTCCATGGCGAAAGTTGTTCTAGTAGGTTTTCAACCCGGACGATGATTGGAAGAGTTATTGGGCCTGGGTTAGGTCTGCTAGGGGCTTCCCCTTTTCCACTAGCTGGTAGACCTCCCCCAGGCGTGGGACAGTCTCTCTTACCTAATTAGAGCTATACAACCTATACCTTATTAGATATAAGATGATGTACTTAGGTGCTCTGGTGGTAGATGTTGTCACTACTGCCAAGCAGTGTCATTAGGCAGACTTCCCATATGGCTTCTTGGGTTAGGAAGTTGCAATTCTTGACCCTGTCCCTCTACGATTGAATTTTTCTTCTCTCTTCTCCCAGCTTAGGTCCATTATTCATAGTGAGTATGAGCTCATTCCTCATGTTGTTTCTCTTGGTCCTCGGGAGTTAGCCTCTTCTGCCGCACCAGCTCCTGCTGCTGCACCTGTCCTTGCTCTTGTAGCACCTCCTCCAGCTCCTCCTACTGCTCCCGGTCCCCCCTGTAGATTAGTCTCTTCAATCGAGGGGTCAGGTCTACTGAAGCCTCAAAGGGTTAAGACCGCTATGAGGAGGCACCTCGTTTTGCTATTTCCTCTTCTTCCCTCTCTTTCGGATCCCTTGGGGAGAAGTTACCGAATCTAGCGCTGTTGAACGTGATCCGTTCTCCTAATGGTGATCCATTTAGGGTTTCTTTTTCTTCTTCTCCTATGTACTCTTCTCCTTCTTCTTCTTCTTCATCCGAGGGTTTCGATCATCCTGGAGGAGCCGATCAGCCTTCTTCCCCTCGCCTTAGGTTGACCAATGAGGGGGCTCTTGCATCTGGGGGGGGGGGGACTTAGATGAGCTCCTGGGTAGGATAGTTTGCCACACCCCCTTCTGTCGCTCCTGTCTCTGCCCCTTCTACTGATCCTGTCTCTACTCTTTCTTCTAATCCTGTCTCTGCCCCTTCTTCTGTTGCTACGATTTTCTCGCTTACTAATTCTACAAGGGCAGACCAGCATTCTGTCTCACTTGTCGCGGCAGTGTCCCTGCTCCACTCCTTGGATGTTACCGCTCCTTCAGCGTCCACTCCCTCTCCCCAAACTCCCTCCTGTCCCTCAAAATCGACTTCGGCTGAAGACATATATCCAGAGGAAGCTGCAGGAGGAGAATCAGAGGTCTAGGGAGGACCAAAGGTTCAAGATGGACCGACCCCGGGGGAGCCCCATCAGAAGGTGGATGTACAGGCTCCTTTGTCTGACATAGTTGTGGTTTCTCCTCCTACCTCAAATATTGCTAGTAAGTGCCTTTTATGACTTAGATGTGTTTTTTGCCTCTCCATTGTGTTCAATTACTGAATCCTTTTTTTTTTAGGCTTGTTCTCCTTCGATTAGCTGGCTCGCATACTCAAGCGTTCGTTCCCAGGTCCCAGTGCGGATCATCCTACTTAGTGCCTCTGGGGCGAGGCCTCAAGCTTAGGCGAGCCTGCTCCAGCTTTCGGATTCAGCTCTCGTAGCAGTACCACTGCCTCAAGTAGTTAGAGTTCCTCTTAGCCCTCCACTTCTGCCGAGGCTATACCTATTAGGAGGACACCGATACTGTCTCTACTGGAGAATTTGGTGGTAGTACACACCTTCATTACCAAGCTGGTATGCCCTAAGAATCGTGCGCAAGTGAATGAATGACATCTTGATCGATTCTACCTTTGACGTCGTGCAACATGCGATTAGAAGGCAGGACTTCATCAATCAAATGGACGAGGTAATGTATCAGCTTATGGCTGCTTAGGAGCAGGAGCAGCGGGATGCTGTTATCATCGTGTTTGATCGAGGACAGAAAATGAGGAAGAAATAAATAAATGGAATGATGTGACCGAAATTGGTCGCCTTTGGAAAATACCAAAGGATTTTCCATTATTATTAATTTTCCTCAATTGATTACATTTGCTGTGTA
>JAYJMB010002869.1:0-10364 GCA_036873735.1 Pouteria campechiana
TAAAGGGAACAAGGGAAGCGGGTGTTTGATTTTAATTAAAGGAAATAAACGGATCGTATCATAAGAATTCTATGGCAGAGATTTGAGTGGCTGGCAGGGGCATCTGATTTCGGAGCGTAATTTTCAGGGTCTAAGCGTAATTTTCAGGGTCTACGCGTACTCTCTCTCTCTCTCTCTCTCTCTCTCTCTCTCTCTCTCTCCTCACGAAACTTTCGACCGCTGCGCTAAAATAGGCTCCAGCCGTGATCATGTAAACGGACTTTCGACCGCTGCGCTAAAATAGGCTCCAGCCGTGATCATGTAAACGGCTGGAATGGCAAGTGTACATTTAAGAAAATATATGAAATTGCAAAATAAACAAGCGAGGAGACCAGGCCTCTGTACCCCCACGCACTCAGCTCCATCTCCTGAATTGGCTTACCCCACTAGAATATTCAGCCTTGGAAAGACGTAAGCCATCCAGAGAGGGATGCGGAAATCTTCTGTGTTTCCAACAATTAAGAGGAATTTGGCTTTCTGAAAGTAATGTTCGCCACTTTCCAGTGCAAGGAAATCATGGCTTCCACCAAAATTTGTCACCAAGACTCCTTTTTAACTGATAATCCTTCACCAGGTTTCTTCCTTGTTTTCACCTTTCTTTTATCCTAATTAATCAAGTAGATTTGGCCATTCCATATATTTCAGAATGTTAGGATGGCTTATACCCTTTATATAATAATGGGATCGCTGAAATTGCTTTCTACAATGCTCTATATGCTCAAATGTATCATCTTAATACTATTCAGCAACGGTTGATGTGAAATTATTGTTTCAACATGACGACAATAAAATACTGTAACGAGAGGTTCCTTTGAAACTATTTAATGACGCGATCGGCCAATTCAATTCCTCATGATATAAACAAACAACCAAAAAATTGCATAGAATAATACTTATGAATTTCATTCTATGCTAATGATTAACAAACAGAATTTTCAATTTATAAATTTCATTCTATCCTAATAATCGACAAAAATCTCCTTGTTAACCATTTGGACACCTAAATCCCAGCAATTTGAAGTAGCAACCTTTTACAACTCCTAGCAGACGAAAGTGACTTTCATAACTCAAGCGGAAGTAGGGGTGTAACTCAGGTCATTCGGGATTGGGTTGAAGTCAACCCTAATCCTAAGACAAACTTAATTTTAAAACCTTAACCCTAACCTAAATTTAGTAAATCGGGTTTGGGTTGAATTTGGGTTATGTGAATAAGTAAAAAAATAACTATTCATTTTAAACATTCAAATAAAATTAACCCATCACATACTTAAAATTTACATATCCAACATCAAACTAAAATTCAAAGTTCCAAATCCAAATAAGATAATAAGTTTATTAACTAACTAAATAAAATACAAGTTCAAGTAACACTTAATTAGGTTTAAGGAGATTTTCAAAAAGGATATGGAGATGAAGATAAAACTAGGGGGATAAGATCAACTAGAGGAAAACAATCTTGTATTAAGAATAAATATGGGGATCATAGAAATGATATAAGATTGATGAGTTATTTGTGCTGCACATAAGAAATTTCAAAAAGAAAGAACAATGTAATATGAACTATGAGAAACAAAAAATATAAAGCTTTTAGTTTTGTAACTAATTATATGTAATTTGAACGGATTTTGGGTTGGATTACTATCAACCTAAACCTAAACCAAATTAAGAATTTGGGTTAACCTAAATTAGAATTTGGGTCTGGGTTATCATCAACCCTAAAAAATATCAGGTTGGGTCGAGCAGGTTTAGGTTGAGTCAACTCAAGTTGCACCCCTAAGCGGAAGCAACTTCTCCACCGCATTGGAAGATAGTGTTGGTTGAATTAAGGTAGCAGGTTTAATTATTTAAAGGGTCTCCATTCTATCAAATCAGTTCCACCAAAATGTTTTAATATAACCGCTTCATTTATACCCTTTAATAATTATATGAAATCTAATTCCATTGTTACATTGAGAATAATTTCTTTAGTTATGAATCCAAAGTTCACACATATCAAAGACTTAAATGAACTACAAAAACTAAGATTATTTAGGAGCGAATATCAACCCCTTAAAAATTATTTTATATAAATTTTAAATATTTTAATTAAACATCTATACTTTCCAAAATATTTTTACCGTATAGATGAATGACTTTATGCAACTTTTTTATCTTACGTATGACTTGATATATATATATATATATATATATATATATATTATACTGCAGCCAACACAAAACGACGATCAAAATAGTTCTTGGTATCATTATTAAACAAATAATGCTAAATACAATGATTGAGCTATCCATTTTGTTACAGTTTCAGCTATTCAATTCTGTTGTCTTCCTAAGGGCTGCCAATCAATAGACCAGATTTTTCTAATAAGAGTTGACATTCTTATCCACCATATGTCAATTTCATGCTAGATGGCTATTTTCGAATAAATTTTCAAGATTGATATAAAAGCAGATTATATATATTTAATAATTCTACATCAATTGATCAATTTCCAATCTGTTTTGAAGATAATAATCTCAGAATGAATCCGACCCTGCCAGCTGCAGTCTTAATACGTGGCCACGCCATTTTTAATTGAAGCATCAGGCTAGCATTGGCAGAAATGGCAGGTTGACATAAAAGTGTTACGAGTAGCTGGTGACATGTTGAAACTCTCTAGGCAGAGTGCAAATGGCAGAGAATGGGCAAAGGTTGTGACTACCAAATACCAAGATTTACAGGTCGGTCTTGTTAGGTTACCAACACCATCAGTATGTTCCACAGGAACAGTTCAGTGGTCCACTCACAGCAACAATAATGCTGAGTTAGCCTACAAAAGCGGTTCGGATGGATGGACCATAACTGCCCACCCATTACTTCCTAACTAAACCAAATTAATAAAGAAAAATGCATGCACATTTACATTTTCTTCACAATGCTAACTATTCAACCTGATAACAGTCAAACATTTATCCCTGCACCCGATGTCTGTCGAAACCCAGTCATCCAATTCCACTCTTACCTTCGAAAAGAAGGGAAGTTAGCATGGGTGCTTCCTGATAGTGAGCTCTGCCCTGAGGTGAAGTGTGCCGTTGATGAAGAAATGGCTGTCCTCAGCTATAAATGATGTCCAGGCGGTAGCGAAAAGGTTCCTGTACCCAACCGCCTTACCTCCTGTGAATGTGTAGTTCCCCTTGTACTTGCTTAAAAAGTCACCGGTGGGCTTTGTCCTTGCTGCGAACTCGTAGTCCACTGCAAAACTAACAGATCCCTTCTCCTGCATCCCCAAGAAGAGTCCGAAGCAATGGAATGAGCTCAGTTGGTCCATGTTGCAATGGGCAGATAGAAAGAAGCCCTGACCGCCAAGGTGGAATGCTTGCGAGTAGAGACGGCCAGATGGGAAGAGGTTTGCACACTCCTCTCGCTTAAGGTCCAGGTAGACAATACACTGCTGGTAGGGCTGTTCAAACTCCACAACCTTCACTGGCCGATACTTGTATGCCCGCTCCCGCTCAACCAAGCGCCTGTTGCCAGAATCATCAGACAGAAGAGTGCGCTGGCGGTGTGGGGTCTCAGCCTTAAAAAAGAGTGCATCAAGGACAGCCTTGCCAGCCAGGTCCTTGTCAAATTCATTGCAGGTGAGAACTTTCTTAAGCTTCCGGCAGGTCATGTAAGGGAACCGGACTAGGCGCATGAGGCGGGTGTCCAAGATCTCCCGCCGCTCTTCTGGCTTTGCATACTGAGCCCTGGCCCACTTTAGCGCAAAATCATATACAGCATCTTCAGATGGCACTTGCAGATCATCGCTGCCCAAGACTACCTCAATTCCGACAAGGGGCAAGTTTAGAACTTCATCTTGGTGCCTGGGGAGTTGCCCAATAATCAAATCTCAGTAACAAGAACACATGATATCATCACTGAAAACAACAAAAAGTGATCAATTACT
This sequence comes from Pouteria campechiana, assembly GCA_036873735.1. Classification (NCBI taxonomy): domain Eukaryota; kingdom Viridiplantae; phylum Streptophyta; class Magnoliopsida; order Ericales; family Sapotaceae; genus Pouteria; species Pouteria campechiana. The sequence goes on from JAYJMB010002869.1 coordinate 3,963, forward strand.
GAACAGGTTCACTGGAACCTGAAGGCAAAGAGTATGAATCTTCCCCAATTGAAAATTAAAAGAATTAATAGGTAAAAACAGGGAATGCTAATTTTGTCAGTGAAATCTGTTGATGAAGCTGTGAAAATGGAGGACATCATGTTAAACAGACTCTCACTTGCTCAAGTCCTTGTAATGGGTGGCAAGGAATTGCTTGGCAGCATCAGTCAAAGGCTGGACAGCATCTGCCATCCGGACACTGGAAGGGAGCTCTAGATACAGTAATGCAGATTCTGGAGTCATGGGCAAGCTCCTTAGAAGCCTGCAGCAATATCGCATGCATGAAGCCACCTCAAACTTGTCTGCAGCCATAAGCACATCCAATAATGCAGGAGCCATAGTCGTGGACAATGTCTCACTGTACATAAAATTAAGAAGCTCAATGACAGCAGCTTCTTCTGTGGAGAAAAGAAAAGGCAAAAATATGAACATTACTTAATAATGATGGCAACCCCCAAGCAGCAAAAGAACAGACTCTTGATGACTAATCAAGCATGTATAGATGTTAGATGATATATCAAGATACGGTTCTGTGATGAGTGGTAATCCAATGAAATGATGGTTATAACCAGTGTTCGTGATATCAGTGAGATACTATGGAATATCACCAATATCTTGCCAGAACGGCGGTGGATGATATGATTTGATAAGCAACAACCATCACTTTCCCAATCAATCCCTGTATGCTAAATTTCTCAGCATTTCACCATACGTTTCAGTAAAATATTGTAAAAAATTGCCAATATATCAGGAAGATATTGCATGTCATATGAAGGGGGGCTCTTCTTCCAAATATGCATAATACCTTTTTCCCTCTAACATCTCTGACCATTTCCCTCCTCTCTAACCTAGAAACCCATCACCCAAGATGAATCGCCCCATCAAACGGTCATTAAAGAGGAGGCTTTCTTCGTCAACAATCCTTGATTGTTGAAGCATGCAGCAAACAAGTTGACGGGCAAACTGATGGAGGATAGAATGCTGTCCGAGATGAAGTAGCAGGAAGAAAAAAATTCTAAGGCAAGAAATTAAGAGGAAAAATAGAGCTGTGCATGCATAATTTTGGGAGCACACATTTGTATATCTTATGCCTAATTCAAACCATTCACTGTGCTTTCTAATATTTTGTCTCAATTTTCATTTCTATCTATCCAATGAAGTATAGCCATCCATCCAAATAATTGTATATCTCATGTCTCATTCAAACCATTCACTGTGCTTTCTTGTGCATTAACATTAAGTATATTGTCTCATTTTTCATTTCTGTCTATCCAATAAAGTATAGACATCCATCCAAATAATTGCATCTCATGCCTCATTCAAACCATTAACTGTGCTTTATTGTGCATTAACATTAAGTGTTTTGTCTCATTTTTCAAGTCTAACCATCCAATTAAGTATAACCATCTTTATTTTTGCTATAGTGTAAATTAGGTTATATTGGCAATATATCTTGGCAATATGACAATACATCTTCATTTGGACCTGCTGATAAATCTTCATTTACAGATTTTGCAAATGCTGGTTTTAATTGAGAATCACTTCCATGCCACTGTAAAAGTGGTTCTATATGGTTTTCTGAATATTACTAGTGTCTGAGATGAGATTCATTGAGTGCAGGCATAACGTAACACCCTTGTGTCTTGGTTTTATGGCTTTACATGGTGAATTCCAGTGACAGATACAAAACAAAAGATAACAGGCATGATTAGTCCTGTTAATGTTCATTTGGGATCTACTCTTCCAGCATGTATGATGAGATTCAGGTTAGCAAGGTTCAATGCCGCCATGGTGCTATAACCCAAAAAAGAGCTCTAGCCTCTCACCTCCATGGGCCTAAGATGTCCTCAAGAAGATGAGAACCAAGCTGATTACTGCTTTCATTTGTCCTGAGGTTTTGAGTACCTTAATCTCATAGAGGCAGCTTATCGAGAACGAGATCAACCTCTCAATCCTGATCTTGTTATCAATTAATAAAAGAGTAAGGTTGAAATTGGATAAGAGAATGGCCCTCTAAATTACATAAACAAGTGCACAAATGGCGACTCTTACCTGTTAATATCTCCTTCTAAACCAAATTTAAAAATTTTCATTACTTCCGACTTTTCTATCCAAAGTCATTGTGAATCAGACAAGTAAAATAATTTCCAATTACAATGACTATTAAAATAGCATCTTCATTAAAGAAGGGCTAATTATCGGACACGTGAAGACCAATATCTAGTACCTTGCCGTCAACTACGTACACCACATTAATTTCCATACTAAATATGAACACATCTCACATAAATAAGTTTAACTGCAAATAGCTGTGGACACTTATAAACTAAAGTAAAAACAAAGAAAGATCAACTGAAATGTTAGATTGATTGTACCTGACTCACTGACTCGTAGAGTCACATGTCGCTGCTCGGATTCCCGCATGCCATTTGAAAAAAGCTTCAAGATACAAGTAATCGAGTCATTTCAAACTCAACAGCAAATTAAATCATTCGGGGAAGATGAATTCACTTACCTTATAGAAGAACGGGCTTTTTGCTGCTAAAATTGGAGAACTAATATGAATTGATTTAACTCTCAAGACTGTAGAAGAATTCATGTTACAAGTAGTCTCATTGTTTGAGGCAGCTACATTCTCTACACATTAAAGATGACCACATTACAGTTAGAAAATTAGAGATGCTATAACAGAAACATGTCAGTACTGTCAACCTTATTTGGACCCAACTCTCTTTGACATGGGAAATGCATGCTGCAAAAATGGAATCCTGACTAGTTTCACATGGATTCCACTTCTGCAAAATGTGTTACAGGAAACATTCTAGTCTGCAAGGCCCAATTGATATCAATGTTATGCCTATTTTGTGAATAATTTCTACCAGAATATTTTTTGTACCCTGTCACAAAGTAATGAAGAACCAAAATTCAAGCAGGTCAAACAACAGGAAACACCAAGATGTTCACAGACAATCCAACCAAATTCATATAGCAGTTTCAACCAGGATAAAAGGACAAAAATTAATTTCCTGTGCCCATACAAAGGTTTTAATGAGAGGGATTTACTGATCATCATTTCATATCATTTGGTTGAGTTGAATCATATTATTTTTGGCTTGGCATGGGCTAGCACGCCCATGATAACTATAATGAATGCAACACAAGTATTGGTAATGTAATGGCTAGTAAATGGCCAGATATTGAAGTTATAGCATTCTTTCAACTGCAATAATCTATTTAAAGTATTTCAAAATCCATTGTGGTGTCAATGTTCCAGTTATGTTTGGTTTTCAATATGTATGTGATATGGCAATGGCAATAAAAATGCCATCTGTTGTGAAGTGAACAGATGAAGGCTGATCAAATACCAAAGAAAGCAAAGAGACAAATTGTCGAATCATACCAACTAGACTAGCAAGCATCCCAACACCTGAAGGTGATTCTTCAACCATTGCCATAGCTTCCTCATCTTGATTGTCATAAACCACGCAATCCTCTGAATCAGGCTGATTGCAATTCAAAACATGCTCCTCAGGATATATGGCAAGCTCTGCAACTAAAAGAAAAAATCACAGAGATGGGACTTATCAGCATTCGATTTCCATCCAATAAAGGACAGAACACATGCAACTTACCAAATCAGCATAAGAATGAAATATACATTAAGCATTATTCAAACTTTCCAAAAATAATAGGTTAGCTTTTAATAGTTTCCATTATGTTGTCGGTTTAATTTGTAATTTTCATTCGGTAACAAGTGCAACAAATACTTATGATTGGATAGTGTTTTGTCATTTCTAAGGCTCTTAGCCATTTCAATTTTCATATGCAACGCATGATTTTAAAAAAAATGGTTCCACACATGAAGCATACAATAGAAAATAATGCCCAATATGCCCACATATCCGGATAAACTTGGAAGCCATTTAATAATTAAAAAAAAGAAGTAAGATAAAGAGTTCTGTGAAAATTAGAAAAATTATATTCCTCTAGCATGTAATTGTTCCAACAGTTGCAATTTTGAAATGGAATTTGAATGCCGTGCATGCATATTTTGCTAGCTATGATCCTTAAAGTTGTTTAGGCTGTGCTCCAATATGCTAATTGGGTAGGCAAGTCCAATTGAATTTGGATAAGACAACAAGGTGAAGGGCCTAGAGCAATAAAATGGACACATACAGAGCCATCTCACCCTTTTTGATTATCTTATCTACTAACTCTTTTCGATTTCCAACATTGCACATCAATTGCTACTTTTCCCCCCTCCTTTGCAGGTCAAATGCCACTAACTAGACTAAGAGTCAAAGGCCAGTACATTGCAATGATAGCCTTTAGGCTTATAAAATTATAATAACATACCCATGATAAATGTACTAAGAAAAACCCCATGATGGATGTTCCAACTCAAAGAACCATAAATGAACCTTTCGTAATAATCAAGAACCTTAAAAAATGTAGCTAGCCATACAGCACTAGTTGGGTTCCAATGCAGTTGGATCCAGTTGGGCCTACTAAGTCATTAACTAGAATCTAGTGCAATCAAACCTGAACTCGATGCTAGCTAAACCTTAAACCACAATGAGAACCCAATACCATCCACTACTTAACAAATTGTCACTTTCCAGTTATCTCTGTAAATTTAATTTCACAAAGCTAATTTGTTGTGCTGGGGTGATCTGAATATAAGTATAAGCATGCAAAATGGACTCATGCAACTATGCTTGTAAGAAAAGATAACTTCCTTAAACCATTCAACAATCTTCATTTCCTCAAAAGTCAATGGCGTCAGAGGAAGAGATTTTTGAGAGCATTAGAGCTTCCATTTTTCTATTTTGATAGCTAAGATCTATGAAGATGATGATAATAAATGCTTATAGACACACTTACATCCATTCATACACATGACCATAGTAATTTTATCAATGCAAGCTATGATTATTTAAAATAGGGTTGCCCAATTTTCATAAAATTTTTCCAACTGAAGTTTTGAAACATCCTAACCATACAAAAAATAAGGTGCGATTGGTTAACACACAACTGGGACAAGCAATGCAATTCTACAGTTACCATACCATCCCCAGAGGACAACTAAAAGAAAAATCTAGGGAGGAGAGGAAGAATCTCCACGTGATTTATATATAGTTTGAAAAAAAAAACATGAAAAGATTCCAAATATTTAATACGATGGGTATTAGAAAGCCAAAGACTAACAAATAAATATGAAGAATATGACAAGATTCCCAAATGTTTAATACGGTGGGTATTAGGAAACAAAGACTAACAAATAAATACATGAATAAGACAAGACATATGTACTATAAAGCAATAGTCATTGGAAGACCATGATGAAGTGGCCATCAAATTCCCAATAATTGTTGCCCTCAACCCAGGTTCAAATTTGAGCTCACGCGTCTTTGATTTGGTTGTGGCTGAGTTATGATTTACAAGAAAAGGTTTCACAATGTATAGTGCTCATAGACGGTAAAGTTTTGAAAAACACAAAACAAGTAATAAGCAAACAAAACATTACCTCAAATTTAAGAATTTTAGAATTAGTCAAACCATAAGTAGGAGTAGTAATTGAAACCCACAAGCCAACTTCAAACTCATTTATGTCCAAGCCAAGCTCAAGCTCAGCACTTGGCTCTTTTACAACTTCAACTAATAAATATACCAACTAGCCAACAACAACAGTTCACAAATGAAAAATGACTTTCAAATTCATGTAAATCAAATTTCACCCCACTGGCTTGAATTTAAACTGGATTCAAGATGTAATTGAAACTCAAGAAAATTGATTCATCCAAGCAAAATTTGAATTTTGTTTAGGTGTCAAAGAACATATAATTGTACTCTGTTTGAGTCTTTAAATTAAGAAACCTCATATGAAAGCAGTATGGAATTGGTTACCACCAGCTGTTTCCTTGGGCAAGATCAGGCAAATGTATTACCCAATTCCAAACATCACATCAAGGGGGCTATTAAGTAGAACGTAGTAATAAAAAGTAGATGCTTGTCCTATGGCATCACACATACTACCCATTTTTCTAATGAATTCAGTGGTACGCAGCTTCTCCTATCTCCTCAACCTTTGAATACTTCTTTTCATATTTCTCATTTCACCATAAAAGACATGGTCTATTCTGTCTTCATGTAAATGATTAGACCCTTAGCTGCCTTTAATGATGCAACCATGTGTTTAACGAGGTTAGGTCAATGCTGTCGTTAATTCATTCCTACATCTCCACACCGATTCATCAAAACTACCACTCACAGTTGAGAACCATCTTTCTTAACATAGCTACCCCACCAACCCTTCTTCACAGCAGTATCACAAATGCAATTGTAAAATCCTTCAACGAAAAC
>JAYJMB010002870.1:0-58587 GCA_036873735.1 Pouteria campechiana
AATCCTGGTTCCCAAGCGTCACGCCACGGACATCAAACAGCGGACCATCTGAAGTTGTTCAAAACTCCTCAATTGACACCTTTTTAGGAATCAAATAGGTGCAAAAGATGAAGTATTAGGAGAATAAAATATGACATTTTGCATTCTCATCACCTACCTACTTACTGATTTGCTCGGACTCACGCCTTCTTATGTTAAATTTTAGTTGAAAGACCAAGTTAAGAATCCCAACTGAGGATTGGGATTGACCAGTGACAGTAGAAGACATTGAAGATATGGTAAGCTATTGGGATTGGAATCCCATTGAAATTGGTATTATCAATTGATAGAGAAAAATGTGTAATGATTTAATTGTATAAAATCATGATGTATTTGTATATTTGTAGATTGAAAAGATTCTAATTGTCTGGCATGTCATAGTGAATCATTAAGTATAACAATGTAAATGAAATAGTGTGATTTTAGGGTAGTACATTGCCATCATGATCTGGTTCTAATCTTGGGTGGAGCTGTAAGCGTAGATCTGGGTGTTTTAGATATAATTGTTGTTTTATATTATAAAAATTTAAATTTTATTGATTCAATCCATGTACATCAGGTTTAAATGTTCATAAAATAGGGTAGACTCTGCTAGATTTTAGGCAAGATATTTCCCTTAGAATTAGAGAAATGGTGAGGTTATAATAAGATTTCCCTTAAGAAGAAGGGAAATGGTAGCGTTTGCATTAGCCCCGATGTGGTGTGGTCAAAATGCATAGGGTGGGGATGCTGGGCATTATAATCACTAAGGAAAGTAACTTGTTAGTTTCCTAACTTTTCACTCATATATTTTCCCATCATCAAAACTTACCTACTAATTCATGTTCATCATCAAAATCAAGCTACATAGACTACATTCTCTCCCTTTTTGATGATGATAAAACATTTGAGTGATACCTTTCAGAAATAAACTTAGGAAATAAAAATTGCTATTGAAACTAATAGCTATCCCTGAATGAGTGCGTTTGTTGAATTCTAAATGAATGTAGTTATTTCTCCCACTTTTTGTCATAATAAAAAAGAACACAAGGAAAAAGAGAACTAAATGCAGAGGACGTATGAACACGCAGAAAGCAAAGTAAAAATTGTATTCAATAAATTTCAAAATTATATATGAACTTTACAAATACAATTGTCTCAATCAAAACAAATAAAAGCAAGTAATCATAAATAAATTAGAGACAACAAATCAGACCTTCTTTGGTTATTGCTTAGATCTTTTGGAATAAGTGAGAGGGTAGAACATAGGGCTATCAGATGATGTGATAGGTTGGATGGAAGGTTTAGGTGATCGAGTGGATGGGGAAGGAGATTTAGATTTAGCTTTTTGGAGATGGCTATTTTGGTGGATTTTGGGGAAGGCGGAATTGGGATCAATGGGAATGGCTATTAGGACATTTGCAGGGTGGTGACTAGGGTAGACTTTTGTGAGTAGGATTATCCTAAGTCTTTACATATAACCAAGATTGCCTACAAGATTGCCTAGTTTCAGGAACGGGATGGTAGTGCCTTCCCAGAGTGCGTCCATGTTGACCTTGAGTCTCCCATAATATATTTCATGTGGGAGATAGAAGATGTTAGGATTAGAGGTATCAATGTGGGGCTGAGATTACTATGGAGGTATTGGTTTTGGATTTGGATTTAAGTTGGTCTTTCTTTTTGGAGGCTGGTTATCTTTTTGGAGGAAGTTTTGGTTTGGGAATAGATGCAGGTTGTGTGACAGGTTTGGATGAGGTAGGTTTTGGTTGGAGGTCGGATTCCTCTAGATAAAGAGGAAGGTAGTTTTCAAGGTTTAGGAGTGGCTTGGGTTTGTAGTTCTTGGGGGTGTGAGGAGGATCCTTGAGAAGAATGATGTTAGTAGTAAAGTTTGGATCTTCATACTTTGGAAATGGGAGGTCTCTGAGTGTAGCGGGTTTGTTTTGTGAGAGGAGAAGGAAGGTTATTGCTACATTGATCTCCTTTCGATCTTGAAACTCTTGGGAGGTCATTTTAATTTTCTTTATAGCCTTGATAGGGGTTGGTGGAGTGGGTTTTGAAATTGTTGGAGGTTAGACAGTAGGAGTTTGGAAAGATGTTTGTGTTGTTGGTATGGCTGATAAGTGAATTCCAGTCACTTATATCATATCATTTGAGCTGAGTTTTTAGTTGATTCTTGAGTTATTTTGAATTAATTTGGGATGTTTTGACTTATGATTATTTGTAGGTAAGTGAAAATAGAAAGAATGAAGAAAATGAGAAAGAATCTGTGAGAAGAGAATGCAACAAATTATGGGAAAGTGAAGCCAAACAACCAAGATGAGGAATAAGAATTCCAAGTCACTAGTCCAGTGCTACGACACTAAAACCCAATGTTGCAACATTGATCACAATATGTGAAGACTTCAACAAACAACAGCTTAGTGCTAGGACATTGGAAGATAATATCGTGACACTAAACCTAGAGATGAAGACTTAGGCAAATAATAGCTTAGTGCTGTGGCATTAGAAGTTAGTGCCGTGACACTAACATGGAACATGGGCAAATAACATGCATAGTATCGCAACACTGGAAATCATTACCATGACATTGAAACTTGCGACACACTTTTGGATTTTTTGCAAATGCTTGGAAATGATGCAAAAAGACAAAACTCTAAGGAAGTATAAAAAGGAAAAGAAGTCGCCTTAGAGGGGAGCTGAGATAGATTGGAGGTGTGTTTTAAGGCTAAGAAAGGAAAGAAGGAAGGATTTTAGAGAAGCTTGGAAGAAGGAAACTTCAAGTTAGTTTTCAGAGATAGGAACTAAAGTGGAAAAGTTTGCTATTGTTAGTCCCTAAAGGTAGGCAAATACCTAAGAGGAGAGGGGTGAATTGAAAACTAAAAATTTCTTTGTAAACCACTTTCAAATATAATGTATCTCTATTAAGCAATGTAATCAAATATTAGCCACATAAATAAATAGGACACAAGGATTTTTATAGTAGTTTGGGCAATCATCCCTACTTCACTCTTCCAAGCATACGTTTTCTCTTGGTGTCTTGAATTCTACTATCTCACCATAGCAGAAATACAATAGTGCTCCCATTACTCTTCTAGATTAGCTCTAGGGGGCTTACATAATGCTGAAGATCAGCTTTAGGGGGCTTATACAGTGCTCTCAACACTTTTCCAGATTCCAGCTTTAGGGGGCATATAGTGCTCCCAGCACTCTTCTAGATTCTAGCTCTTAGGGGTGAACACAATGCTCCTAGCACTCTTTTAGATTCTAGCTCTAGAAGGCATACATAGTGCTCCCAACACTCTTCTAAATTTCAGCTCAAGGGAGCGTACATAGTGCTCCCAGCACATTTTAGATTCCAGCTCTAGGGGGCATACATAGTGCTCCCAACACTTTTCTAGATTCCAGCTCTAGGGGGTATACATAATGCTCCCAGCACTCTTTTAAATTTCAGCTCTAGGGGGTGTAATAAAGTAGCTCTTGTTTGCACTCAGACAATCACAACTCTTCTTGAGCTTGGTTAATACTTACTAGCTCAAGGCAATTATAAAGATATAAGAATATGAAAGTTTGAACACACTTTACAAGTATATCACTCTAAGCTCAAGGGAAGGATTTGAATCTTTAAACACAGAAGTAAATGATCTTCTCAAAAAGTAGTTGGAGACCTTTAAGAGATGATGCAAAAAGATTAAGTATGAAGGCTCTCAACTTGCTTGAAAGATGTATGAAGGTTATAGCTTAGGAAGGAATAAGCAATCAATTATTCTTCTTCTCAAGGTTGGATTTTTCATTTAGCTTTACTTCATTTATATCCGCTTTGAATTCCAGTCGTTGGTGGTAGGTGACCTCTATTAGTTATAGAAGACAGTTTTGATTAGCTATTTTGTAAGTGCCATCTGCTAATTAATTCTTGTTAGCTAGAATGCTTGTAGCACTGTTATTCCCTTGAGTGAGAAGATAAATTTCTACTTTAGGTAAGCATTGGGCGAGGAAATGTTTATAGCACTTACTGATTCGTGTTTTTAGGAAGAAGGCATTAAGTTTGGTCAAATTTGGCCGATTCAATTTGTCCCACGCTTCATCCCATTTACCCGAAACAAGTTTCAGACAAATCTCACTAAACCGTTACTTTGTCTGAAGTTAATTTCGGACAAACCTTGCTTAGTCATTCTTGATTGAGTGAAGTTTCTTTATTCTGCTTTGTCCAAAGCTTGCTTTTTATGTTGCATTTATCTAAGGTTTCTGCCTTAAGTCTTCAGATGAAGTTCCTCTTTATTCTATTTTATTCGTGGCCTTATGCATTTGTTCGAGGCATCTGCCTTGATGCTTCAAATGAACTTCATATTGTGGATGAATAAATTTTTGATTGCAGCTTTGTCTTTTGCTTTGTCTAATTAGTCAATATGACAGACTTTTGACCGGTCTTTATGGCATGGATGAACAATCCATCTCTTCATTTTTGTCTTGAGCTTTTCATTTTTCTGGTACATCTGACTATCAATAAGATTCAAAATTCCTGTTTTCATTTCTATTTCTTCTAAAATGTTAAACTTCATTTGTACATTTTTATGTTTCTACAACCTATTTCTTTATACTTTGGCACTTGACAAATATTCATTAGTATAACTTAATCAAGTTTTGTTATTCATCAAAACCATGCATTCACACTAACAATCTCCCCCTTTTTGATGATGATAAAACTTGGTTAAATTATCTCATTGCAATTAAATAACCCCCCCCCCCTGAATGTATGCAATATGTTTTTCAAATTTTTGATGTCTCCCACTAAATAATTGATTCATTCCCTTTAATATTATTTTTCTAAAAGTTATATTATTTTATCATTTGTGATTATTTTTAAGTTTTATTTTCTTAGAGATATTTCTTGAAAAGTTTTATTTTCCAGTAGCTAATTTCTTAGTTTCTCTTCCCCTTTTTGTCACAATAAAAAAGAATAATAATAAATAATAAGACAATATCCCATAATATGAGCATAAATAAGTAGGTATGGAAACAAAAATTTCATTTCATTACATTCCAATGCAAACAAGAATACACTGAAGAGCAAGCAAAATACAAAAGAAGTCATCCTAACAATAAATATTCTAAGTTTAGGGAGGTGGAGTGGGAGATTGTGGTGGAGTCCGATTGTGAATCTTCGGGTAGAATGGGATGTGTATCCAAAACTTTGGGAGGTTTCTTCAATTGTGAGAAACCCAAGTTTTGGAAAGTGGATGGGAAGATGAGGGGTTAGAGATGGATGTAATATACTCGTTATCTCCTTTCCCTTTCTCTTCAGGTGCCCTAGAAGATGGTAAGATGGGATTTAGCGCTATCTGGCTAGGATAAAGATGGGGATCAATGTCTACTAAGCCAGATTTTGAATAGAAATACTTCAGACTACATAAATTAAAGATGACATTCCCATAGTCTGAAGCATTAACTTCCTTCCATAGAGAAACATGAAGAATCATCCTTCTTTTCCCTAATTTCCACCACCCGCTCATCTTCCATTTTCTTACTAAATTTCCATTGCTAGATGGTTTCATCTCCTTAGAAAATGTGTCATAAAATTGGTAGAGATGGATTAATATAGATTAGATGTGGGGAAAGATTAGGTAACCGATATGATTTCTGAGGAAAAGTGATAAGTGAATTTTATTAAGTTAGATATCATTTATTCGAGCTTGTTTGGTTGTCTATTCTTGAGAATTCTAGATGTTTTTCCTTTGATTTTATTTGTTTTTATAGGATCCTTGAATGGAGGAAGAATGGAGTTAAATTAAGTAGCAAAAGACATGTAAATCAAGGATGAAAGAAAATGGAAAAATGAAGCATGAAAGAAGCAACTCAAGCAAGTAGAAAGGCTAGCGCCGTGTGCCCAACGCAACCAGACCATTTATGGACACCAGCAGGATTGACGCCATGGTGCTTGTGTGGGATGTTAGCTCCATAGTGCACTTAGTTTTTAAGGTAGTGCCAAGAGTTTTTGGGGGGACACTTTTGGAACATTTTGAGGGTTTTCTTGGCTATATTTTCTAGGGTTTTTAAGGGGATTTTGAGGAATCTTTGAAGGGAGAAGATTGAGTGTTGAAGATCAAGAGGAGGAGCTTGGATTCAAGGATTGGAAGTCAAGATCAAAGGGAAAGATTTTGATTTTCTTTATTTCAATTGCTTCTTTCCTTGTAATTGTAGAAATTTGGGGATTTAAACTATGATGATGTTAAACATTTATTTGCTTGATTTATTTTACATCATGAGTAGTTAACTTCTCTCTTTTTAGAGGGAAGATAGAGTTTATTCATGATATAATCAAGTATTTAGGATTTGACACTCGGGAGAGGTAACCCCGAATAGGATCTAGGCATCATAACATAAAATTATAGATGACTCGGGAGAGCTTCTATGTTTTATGAAATCTTTGCAGAGAACCATAGATCTCAATGCATCCCCATTATTTCAGATTTTTAAAGGGATGTTGAAATCAGGATATTGAGAATAGATATTTGGCCTAACACTCGGGAGAGGGGGTCAAGTGAATAAGGATTCTCAATTTATAAACCAATGCAATGATTGATTGGTAACGAGTTGAAAACATCATGAATGAAGCATAAATGAAATCAACCCTTTAGAATCTTCACACATTGATTTATTCTATTTAAAGCTTATCCATTTTATTTATTATTCAATTATTCATTTCTTCGTCATCCAGATAAAGTTAGAATTATTCAACGCAATAGCTAGCAATGAATTAAAATATACAATCCTTGTGGATACCACACTCATTTATCACTATACTATAAAACTTGAGGCTATACAGTTGTAGTTTAATTTCCAAGTAAACAAAAAGAGAGTTAAGATTTGCCAAGAATAGGTAATGATGTGATTTCTATTCACTAATATTATCAATAGATAATCATAACTTTAATTTGTATTTTTGATTTTTTTATTGTACTCTAATTTCTCTTTTCTTTTTTTATTATTTTATTCAATTTATTTTGATCTCTTGACAGTGCATGCAAAATCTCTTAACTTGAAGACAGGGTGGTCAACACCTTCCACTAGCCCAATGAACGCAATATGATAAGAAAAGTTGTTGGTTATTTTGAAGTGGATAGAATCGCAGCTCTCACTGCATAGATGACATCTCTAACACACTAGCTAGTATTAGCCAATTTGGCATCAAAAGGAGTTCCAATTTTGGGAGAGTTTTCTCCTAGAATGAGATCATATATAGTTATAGATCAAAGAAAGGGAGAGGTGGTGAACAATTTGGGTGACATCAACTATCATGGAAACAACCTACCAACTCAGTATTATCCTGGATTAAGAGATCATGAGAATCTTGTCAGCATTATCATATATAATTTTGATGATAATTAAACTTGTATTAAGATAAGAAGTTTGTATACTTAAATTCCTAAAAATCATATGTATGATTATGAATTGATAACTATTAATCGTAAATATTTAATTACATTAGCACACATTCCTCACTTTATGGTGCACACACAATAAACATTAATTAACCTTTACTGTACAAAATTGCTAAATCAATACTATGCACCATAGTTATTTAAGCCTTTATATTATGTATTTAATGGTAATGTATATTATCCTTGCCTAATAAATACAATCACATGAGAATAAAATATATTTTGATATTATTTATGAAAGCTAACAATGTAGCAAATGTAGAAAAGTTCAAGTGCGGGATAATGATCGTCTATAATAAGCTGCCACAATTATCTATTATGTTCCAAAGAAGCTAAACTGATGAATATCATGGAAGAAGCAAAAAGTAGAAGACAAGCAACAAGAAAGGTTGCAATTGTCTAAAAGATGCTTCCATGAACAAAAGCAATGGAAGAAAAATAAGGCTTCGAAGATGCGCTACAAAGAGTTTGCATTATCTATCAACCTCAATGAGAAAATGTCAACAGACAAATGCAAATAAGAAGTTAAAGACAAAGCCATGGTCGAAGAGCATAAAGTTGTTCAAGAAACTCAAGCTATCTACACTGACCAATCAAAGCTTTTCTAAGATGAAGAAAGAAGAAGATGCCTCATCAAATACTCAAAAAAAGAAAAAAAAGAAGAAATTTCAGTCCAGACAGTCATGCACAAAAAGAGAAGAAAACTTTATATGATCTACAAAGTTAGAAGAATGGATTAGTCTGAGGACAAAAAGGCAATATGAACAGATAAGGGAGTGTAACTTTAGCTGAGTCAAGACAAACAAATCAAGATTGAAGAACTAAGGAAGTTGCAAGAACAAACCCCTTCTATTGCTCATAGCGTGCAGAATAGTTAAAGAACTTCACTTCATCTATGGATCAAAAGTTTATTTGTTACTCATGATAGATAAATCATTGGCCAAAGCAGAAGATGAATTAGAAGTTACATAGTGAGGATAGACAAAGTTGAACAGACAAAGTGCTGCTTGGATCGAAAAGGGCTTCAACAGACAAAGGTGTGATCATCTATAACTTATGACAGACAAATGCAACATGCAAAGTATTCTGTCCAAGACAAAGCAGAACATAATTCGTTTATCACTTACATCAGACAAATGCTAAACTTTGTCTGTTTGAGCAAGTTAATATAAGCTTCATCTAACATCTTCAATAGATAATAAGGAACAAAAGAAGAAAACCACACCTAGTCTATTGCAAGACTTAGCGAACTTTGTCTTCCACCTTTAACAGACAATGAAGAACAAAGGAAAAACATCCCACCTCATCTGTTCGTATAGAAGGAGAAGTTTATCAATCAATTAACTCAGCTTCGTCAGCACCACCCAGAGATGGTCTGTTATCTACAACAGACAAAGCACATACACGAAGGATCGATCAACAAACAAATCTCCTAGAGGCATTTTGGCAAACAAAGAAGAGTTTGTCTATCAATCAGTTCAACTTCATCTGTGCCATTCAAAGTTCATCTGCTACTTGAAACAAACAAAATTATTCTTATGAAAGTTCAACTGATTGACAAACCTATGAAGAATTCATCTGCAACTTATGGCAGGCAAATGCAGATAGAGAGAGGCCATGACTTATTAAGGAAAATTAATTTATGTTACTAAGCATACAAATGGCATCTGAACTCGAGCCGTCATTGTGCAAACTTATACTAGTCACCATTTCCTGCAAATAAGCTGCGTTGTAAGATTTTCAAAGATGTGACAAGTCAAATAAGGAACACCTTTTAACACAGCTCATCATTCTCTCTAAATGGCAATGTAGCAACTCAAGACAAATTAGAAAGACCTGGACTTCAATGGCAAAAAGCTCAAATGATCTTATTCATTCAATGCTGCTCTTATTTCTGCATTCAACGGAACCTATCTTCTCCAATGGTCGAAAGTATGAAAAAGCTATTTAAGGAGAATAGGGAGAAGATTCAAAGGGGGTGAAGGAATACCTTTCAGATGGGCTTAATCTTATGCAAATTCTTCCACCCATGGCCAAGAGCTTAAACCTTCGATTATTTATTCATGAGCTTCAACCTGCATATCTCTATGGCAATTGAATTTACATTTTGGGAAGATCCTTTTATGTTACTAAAGTTGTAAAAGATTTCATCTTCCCCTGTGCTTCATTGTAACACTTTGTAAATTGTTGATTTTTTGGTAAACTTCAAACCAAAGAGTTGTTGGTGAGCTCTAGAAAATCAACAAGTGTGCTGGTGATCATCAAAACCAGTGAGTTTGTGGTGAGCTTGTGAAAACCACATTGTATGAGTTGTTGGTGAGCTCTGAAAAACCAACAAGTTTGCTAGTGATCTTCGAAACCAGTGAGTTTACTGGTGAGTTTGTGAAAACCAGAAGAGTGTTAGGAGCACTATTATATTTGGATTATATGGGATATAGTGGAACCCAAGGCATAATGAGTGTATGCTCTTAGAAGAGTGGATGTAGGGATAGGGTCCTGAACCACTATAAAAATCATCTTATCTATGTGCGTGTGTTTACTCATCTATTTTATTTTTCATCCATTTTATTGTTTCTATCATTCATTTTACACCACACCATAAACAAGTATAAAAAGAGGAAAATGATTTAACAGGGGTTAAGTAATGAATTTTTATTTTACCCAATTCTTCCCTCCTCTCTTGGGTTAAACCATCCTATGGGAACCCAACAAATCTATCGTAAGGAAATCCTAGGAATGCCATAAACCCTCTTGCTGGTTTTCAACCTCAACCAACTGAGAAGAAGCCATTACTTCAAGATCTCCTTAGTACCTTTGTAATAGAAAGTAAAGCAAGATTCACTTGGAATGAAGAAAGAGTTGACAGTATTGAGGTGCACATGGAAAATATAAATGCATCCATCAAGTCTTTGGAAACTTAGATTGTTTAGCTCATAAACTTTGTCTATAGTCCCAACAAAAGTGAAAGTGTTCAATATCCTTTAGAACATTGCAATGAAAACTCTATAAGTCAGGGTATTATAGATATAGGGGAGGTCATGTAGCATGTTTTGGCTATGGAGGAGTTATCAAAAGAGAAAGTCAGTAACAAGGTGGAATCATTGGAAGTAGGTTTATAAGTAGAAGAAGTTAAAGCCAATTTGTAACTAAAGAAATTGCCCAAACATCTAAGGTATATAATTTTTGGCATTGATTCATTCTTTCCAATGATTAGTTCTTCTTCTTTTACAGGTGTGGAGGAAGAAAAACCACGGAGAGTTCAAGACCATGGAGTGAAGTTTAATATTTTCAAGGAGATGAAATTACACAATGAGAATAATGATTGCTTCAAGATTGATGTGGTGGCTGATATCATTGAAGAATATCCAGAAAAGCACATAGAAAACATTGAAGCAATTGGGTGCTTAAGAAAAATTCCAAATTCTAAGACCTAGATTTAAAGAACCAGAGCACTGAAAAGCAAAAATTCACTGGAAAGAAAGAAGACATTAGTCAGGTTGAGACTATAAACTAAGCACTTCTTGAGAGGAAACCTATGGTTTTAAAATTTTCCATTATTTTGTTTATTTTCATTGGTTTAGTTTTGCAATTTAGCTTTTAGTTGGCTTTCTTGATTTTAAGTGATTCCTTCAAAAAGTTGTGCACACCAACAAAAGTAACCTTCATTCATCATTAAGGAACCTAATCCCCCAACTTATGCATTTTAGGAGTAAGAGGATTAAGAAGACAATTAAAGACATCTTGTCACGCCCTACCCTGGGGCCTATGTTTTTTCACATTATCCTATAATTTTTTTATTTTTAATAAAAATATTCTACTTAAAATCTGGCAAAGTCTCCTCTGAAATATCAAGATCTATACCTGTGTATGCATTTATTAATCATATATAAAATCATAATTCTTAATAAGTAAAAATCTTTAACCTAAATAATAAATCAAGCCCAACCATACCCATAGCTAGGCCCAGAACTTGAGTCGCCCCGTGATGGCAATAAACAATACTGAAATATTACACATTTATCCACAAAACCATTAAGACATGCTAATACATTACTCTTTTACATACCCATAATATATCCAAAACTAATTTATTACAAATTGAATTGAATATACAATTCATGCGGGATTCCAATCCTAATTTATTATACCATAATTAAAATATCTTCAAATTTGGCTTACACGCCCTAATCTATGTTTGGACTCTATTACTTGACTTGCCAACTAAAAAAAAATAGAATAAGAAAGGGTGAGTCTAGGCAAACTTAGTAAGTAGGCTAAAAAGAAAACAATAGTAAAATAATAGCTTGTTTATAATTAGAACATGAATAGATACATCATAATGTAATCATGAGAATACACTCATGAGGCTCAAGTCCTCATCATTCTAATATAACTTTTTCACCATTCTATCATATTATATATTATAATTCCCACATAAACATAGTTTAAAACACTTTGAAACCTCATACAATACTAGTGCCATGTAGGCACTACACACCATAATGGTGCTAATCTCACAAATCAAACATAATTTACATCCAATGTCACTTTGACACCTCATAACAAACTAGTTCCATGCAAGCACTATACACCATAACGATGCTAGTCGGGCACAATGTACCTCATGACTATACCATACAAGCATAAAACAATTCATGTATATCATTTTGGAATATTCCTCATTTCATCAATATATACAATTTCATAATATAGTAGACAACCTATTCGTGGGATATTCATTGTCCCCACCCATACATATATTAGGGAATACTCATGATCCCTTCATCTGTGCATTCATTCACAAAACAATCTATATAATCAGGGAACACCATTTATTTCCAATTAGGCACCCATTTCATCATACAATAAATTCATACATGTGAACATATAAATAACAAATATCTCATAATCAATCATATTAGTATACAACAAATGAGATATCCACCATCCCCATCCATTCATACATGCCCATGCACCAATGGGATATCCGCTATCCCCATTCAATAATATAGTCACATATGAATCAAAAGGTAGTCTACTTACCTCCATGAAGGCCAATTCTATAACTCCTCAACTCAACCTTTGATTCTACTCTTTGGCTCTCAAGCAATTGTTCAATGAATTCTACATATATAACAATTAACATAATTGAAATTACAACATCCAATTAAAGATTCTAACTAAATCTTCTAAATTAGGTGAACTTCACCAAAAACTCTTATCATTCAATTATTCATTAGTTTTATATTCCAACCAGAACAACCATTTCAAGCATTTAATTTAAAATCCATTTGTCCATTACATAACCATCATTTCAGTTATCCACTTATATCAATAAGAGCTATTATGGAATCTCCAATTACATCTTATTTTCATTGAGGCATGTCGTCATACAGTTAATATGCATAATTTTACTATCCATTTAAACAAGTATACAACAACTTACTTGCATTCTAGACCTTATACAACTCATATCCAATACCTTTAACATGAAAAAATTCGTTAATAATTAAGTATATCCCAAAACAAACTAATTACTTAGTAGAGTTTAAGGGTTGTACTCAAACCCTTCACACTTACTTTATTGTTCATAGTCCATTTCATCAAATAATTCATATACATCATTTAAATCATTATCTTGAAATATAATAGTAAAAAGGATTTCTTCTCTAATTGTATACAATTATCACCTAACACCATTAATATGTAATTAAGCTTAAGAATAACCCCAGAAACCTTTAATCCCATCAATTTGTGGCTCATCTAGCCTCTACACAAAAACCCTTTCTTATTTCTCATGATATAGTTTTTGATCTACAGGTTTATCCTTTTTGTCCTTATCTAGCCTTGTCGATGTATTCATTGGAGTGCTTGCTGCTCTTACCTCTTCCATGCTGAATTTCTTTAGCATCTCTCTAGTGTATTTAGATTGGCAAATGTACTTTCCTTCATCTTTTTGTTTGATTTGTATTCCAAGGAAGTAGTTTAATTCGCTCATCATGCTCATTTCAAATTCATCTTGCATAATCTTTGAGAAACCTTGGCAAAGTTTTTTGTTAGTAGCATTGAATATGATATCATCCACATAAATCAAAACTATTAAGATATTTATGCTAGCATTCTTGATGAATAATGCTATATCAACCTTTTCTCACTTGAATTGATGATCATTTAAGAATTTGCTCAACCATTCACAACAAGCTCTTGGAGCTTGTCTTAGTCCATATAATGCCTTGATGAGCTTAAATACATGATTAGGTTGTTCATTACTTTCAAAAATAGGAGGTTGTTACTTCCTCACTTAGATATCCATTTAGAAATTCACTCTTTACATTCATCTAAAATAATTTAAAGTTCTTATAGGATGCAAAAGCAAGTGGCATTCTAGTGGCTCCAAATTTTATTATAGGGGTATATGATTCCTTAAAGTCAATTTTCTCTTCTTAAGAGTACCCCTTAGCAACCAATTGTACTTTATTTCTTACAAATAGTCCACTTTCATCCAATTTATTTTTGATTACCCATTTAGTTCCAATCACATGAATATTTTCAGGTCTTGGAATCAAGTTCTACACTTTATTTCTTTCAAACTAGTTTAGCCCTTCTTGCATTGCGATGACCCATTTTTCATCACTTAAAGCTTGATCAATGAAAGTAGGTTTCATGTTAGAAATAAATGCATAGTGATTATAAATGTTATGCATGGATTTTCTTGTTCTAACACCATCAAAAATATCACCTATGATTTTTTATTTGGGATAGGCTGTAATAAATCTCAAATCAGTTGGAGGTTGATAAGGAACATTACTTGTACTTACCTCATCCTCATTATATGAATCTCCCATTTCTTCATGCATTGTGATCTTTTCTCTGTGATCTTGTATTTGCAGATTTTTCATTTTGTTAATGTTTTCATTAGCATTACTATCAATCTCCTTTCTCAGGTTAAGTTGGTTTCATCAAATTTAACATGCATAGACTCTTCTATAGTCTATGTTCTCTTAATGAAAACTCTAAATGCTCTCCTATTGGAAGAGTAATCAAGAAAGATAACTTTATCACTTTTTGGATCAAACTTCCCAAGGTTATCTTTCCTATTGTTTAGCATATAGCATGAGCAACCAATAGAATACAAATAAGAGATGTTAGGTCTTCTTCCTTTCTAAAGCTCATATGATGTTTTCTTTATAATTGCTCTAATGGTGACTCTATTTAGCACATGATAGGTTGTACTAACTGCTTCTCCCTAGAACCTTTTGGATAATTTACTCTTATTCAGCATAGTTCTTGCCATCTCTTGAATCATTCTGTTATTTCTTTCCTTAACTCCATTTTTTTGAGGAGTTCTAGGGGATGAGAAGACGTGGTAATCCCTTTTTCTTCATAATATTCAATAAATTTTCTATTTTCAAATTCACCATAATGATCACTATGAATAAATACGATTGACATTTGCTTTTCATTTTGAACTAGTTTTGAGAAAGTAAAGAATATTAAAAATGCTTCATCTTTGCTAGTTAATAGAATTAATCATATAAACCTAGAGTCAAAAATGCTTCATCTTTGCTTGTTAATAGAATTACTCATAGAAACCTGGAGTAGTCATTGACAATGATATATACATATCTCTTTCCTCTAAGACTAATAATATCTAATGATCCAAAAAAGATTCATGTTCAATAGTTTTGGTCCCATGTAGATGAATAGCTCAATAGGGGAGGGGTGAATTGAGTAAATAAAAATTATGGCAAAATAAAACTTGATGAGCCAAGAGGAAGTAGTGATGTATTATATATGTAATTCCATATTTGATTGTATGACTGCTTCAGTTAAACAAGTTGTAGTGTGTGTGATGTTGTGGGTGATAACATTATGCTTGATGAAGTAATGAAAGATATAAAATAATTGCACAAGTAACTAATGAAAATAGTGGAGTGCATGAGAGATGAAGCAATCAAGCAAGCACACACACAGATAACACGATTTTTATAGTGATTCGGGAACCCCATCCATACATCCACTCTTCCAAGGGCACCAACTCATTATGCCTTGGGTTCTACTATATCCCATATAATGGAAGTACACTAGTGTCCCTGACACTCTTATAGATTCCAGCTTTAGGTGGTGTGAACAAGTGTCCCTAACACTCATCTGGATTCCGGCTCTAAGGGGTGTAAACTAGTGTCCCCGACACTCTTCTGGTTTTACAAGCTCACTAGAAAACTCACTAGTTTTAAAGATCATTAGAAAACTTATTGGTTTTCTGGAACTCACCAACAACTCATACAATGTGATTTTCTTGAGTTTACCACTAACTCACAGAGCTAATTTGACAGCAGTCTTTTTGCACATTACATTGCCACTTTTCTTAGGTTGATTTGTATAAAGATTAAGTACATATAAAAAATGATATCTCATTGAAGCTCATTATATATCAATGCTCCAGGTATCTGATTATGATAGAACATTTAGGCTCATTATTTATTAGCGCAATAGAGATTGATTATCTAGGATGAAGTATAGTCGGATTGAGAGAGGTGTTACTCATTTGAGCTTTATTCTTATTTTTCTCTCAGCTTCCTCAACCTTCTTCGTTGATACTACACTACCTTTATATTGCTTTAGAAACTTCTGCCCATTGGAGGTAGTTGGATTTTTATTAATGTTGAAGACCATTCTAATTTCTCCCATTGAAAATCTATTTTCTTGATAAACTTATTTGTAGCTAGAAAGCCTGCAGCATTGTTCTTTGAAGAAGGTACCTTTTCAATTTTAGTAAATGTTGGATGAAGACTTTTCTGGTTGACTGACTCATTCACTAGTTTGGAAAGATGCTCATTAAGCTTGAAGGGATGCAGTCTTTGAGTATTGCAACCTTTGTTAGAGTGTAGACTGCTTTTCTTTAAATTTCTTTCCATCTTCAGCTAATTTTGAATTGTTTGGTCTACTTTATAAAATTGCTTCAAATGAGATTATGACCGGAGAGTGTAGTTAGCGATGTTTGGCATAGATGGCTTCTACTCTTCATGATATGTTATGTTTATTTGAGGACTTTGTCAGATAATGTCTTGAATTTATCTCTTATGTAATAGACAAAGTAACTCTGAGTAGATCCACATGATAGACCACTTAGTCATTGTCAGAGACCGTTGTATCAATTTACTTTATTTGTTATAAGTAATAGCTAAATCGTAGAAGCACAGACAAAGTTTCTTTTCATCATTGTTCATCAGATGACGTTCTCTTTACAGACAAAGTTTTCTTCATTAGATGATGTGGCTATGTCTGTTGCTTTGTCTATTATAAGTGGTAGATGATCTTTATAGCACAGACAGAGCATCTTCACGACAGATGAAGTATCTTTCACTAGATGAAGTATTCTTCTTATCAACCAAAGTACCTTTGTCTGTTGTAAGTAGCAGATGATTCTTCTTGGCAAACAAAGCTTCATCACTGATAAAGAAAATGTACTTTCTCTATTATTTGTCTATTGGGTTAGCAGATGAAGTCTCAGCCTATTAGATAAAGTCTTTCAAATAATTTGTCTGTTGGTTTGTCTATCGTAAGTGACAGAGGAAGTTATGATGAGTAGACGAATTCTCCTCCTAGTCACTTATATGATGGTTTTCTGTTAAGTAACAGATGACTCTTTGAAGTATGGATGACTTGCTTCTTTAAAGATTGTCTAATGGATTTATCTATTGCTAATGGCAGACAAATCTTGTAGGTGAAGACTACAGACAAAGTTTTCTTCTTTTGTTATTATGCCACTTCTTTTTCGTCTTTTATATTTTCATAGATTGTAGACAGGTTCCTTGGCCTCTTAAGTTTTTAGATGAGCTTTATATGATAGATAAATGCTTGAGTAATTTCGTCTCCATTTTGCCTTCTTCATTTGTCTGATTTTTGCTTCATTTTGTCTCTTCTTCTACAAACTAAATTCATCTTTTAATTGTGGACAAGTGTTGATTATAATAAATTTTTCTATCTTGTCTATGGAACGATTTGTCTGAACCTTCTTGAGGTGGATGTTATCTAACACTAACTTTATCTGTAGAAATTTGCTTGATCACTCATTGAGGCTTGAGCTCCATGACTATAGATTTACTTGATGACTTCTTTTCAAAGTTTCAATGTCATTCTTTCTTATCATTCTTGTCTTCTTTTGATTAGTGGATTGTACTTGTTAATGCATTTGTTGTGTACACTGTTCACTTTATTCAAATTGCTTCCCTGTATGTTTAGACCTATTTTTGCAATGCTTGGGAACATAATTGTTAGTACCATACATGTTCATTAAAGCTAGAATTGATTGCCACATGCACTATTTGGTTCAATATTCTTCCCTTTAGCATGATGATAACATTTGAGTGAAATACCTTTTAGAGAGAAAACTCATTAATGTGAATAAAATTTATGCATTGATAAATGTATTATGACTCCCCCTGACTTAGTACTTAGTTTGCTTATTTAACTTCTTTTATTTTTAACTTTTGACTCATGTGGCTCGGCTCCTCCTAAGTAGCTACCATCATTAAATTGTACTCCTGTATGATCTTATTTTAACTCATTACTCATTGCATATATTTCTCCCCCTTTTTGTCCTAATCAAAAAGATAAATAATTTTTCAAAGAATAATATTTAAGTTGTATGTAAAAGCCATAATTTAAGAACATCCAAGTTATAAATTATTTCTGAGAATGTACAAGATATAAATAGAATCAAAGTATAATACAATTAATAGTTGAAACATTTTCTTTAGGCTATTCCTTGATAATCTTGAATTGAAGTAGAAGATTAGGATCTGCTATATATTGGATAAAGAAGAGGTTTTTCCTTCAGCATTGTCTTCCATCCTTCTTCTGTATAGAGTGTAACTTATGGGATTGATGCATCTTTAATTTTCTGAAGGGCTATCAACTTTTGAGGGTTTGAAAATTGCTTTCTTAGAAAATGTGGACTTGAGCTTACAGGTTGGAACTTTATATCTTAAAGAAGAAAGAGGATTGTTTAAGGTAGGAAGAGGACATGTTTACTTAGAAGTATTTAATTGTGAAATTCCAAATAGTGTGGATACAGGTCCTTCAGGTTCAATTACTCTTATATTTTCAAAATAATTTGGATTATTGAATTCAGGAAAGGGTGGAGGTAAGTTAGCAAAACATGCATTGATCTGCATGAACCTACATTGTTGATATACGTCATGTGGAAGATAGAATAGATTAGGGTTTGATGTATCAAGAACTGTGTGAGGTGACCCTCTTGAAGCTATCTTAACAAATAGAGGTTTGTTCATTTGAGGAGGGATTGGTTTGGATGATGATGATGGTCCTTGAAAATTTAGTATGAAGTTGTCAATGAATTCATATATGTATGGAAGATCAGGCTTGAAGTTTTTAGGAAAGGGTCTTTTAATGATATCAACATTAAGCTTTATGAATTCAGGGTTATCAAAATGTGGGAATGGAAGATCCAGATAACTAAAGCTTGCCTTTTGATTTTTCAACTTAGAGGAAGCACATTTATTTATCTTTTGTTTGTGTTGAATTTCTTCTTTTGTTAATCTTATATTTTTACAAAGTTTTATTGGTGGTGGAATAGAAATGTTAGGAGATACAAATATTTGAGGTTCTCCTATGGTAGTGAGATAGAATTCTTCTGAGAAATATATAAGTGCTTTTTTGTTTCAGCAGGAGTGAATTTCTTGGTTCTGATAATGGAATAATGAGTGGAGGTTTTTATGGTTTTGAGAATTTGAGCAAGTGGTATTTTTGAATCAGACAACTCTTCATTTGACTCAGATGAAGATGTGGAAATTGGAGAGTTGTGAGTAGAGGAGGAAGTTGAGAAATGGGTACTCCTGATTAGTGAAATAGATCTAGTTTTGTGGATTGGAGAAAGTTTTGGAGAGAATTGAGATAGTTGTGTTTGATCTTGGAAGGATTTTGCTGAGAAAATTAGAGTGTCCAATTTTTGATCTAATGAATCTATCCTAACCTTGAGAGCTAAAAAATATGTTTCAATACCAATAAGTTTTCTTTCTAGGTTATGTGGAGTGGGTTGAGTTGGTGAAGGTGATTGGGTTGGTCTGAACGATTTTATACAGTGAGGTGGAGAAGGCGCAACTATTTCCTCTGGTTCTGTTGCTGTTGATCTTGTATATAAATATTCCTTTTGATGATTCCTTGATCTTTCTTCTTCATTTCTTATCCTTTCTGCAGCAGGATATTCATTTTCCATTCTTGCACTTTTGTTTTTAGGGAATTCAATCACAAAATCTTTAGTGACATTTTCTCTATCTAGTTCATCAGTATGCATACACGAGTTAACACCTTCTACTGCTATTAAAGTAACTTCCTCACTTTTTTCTCTGACTGATTCAACTCTTTCTTCTTCTTCTTCTCTAACCCCTTTTCTTGCCTTCTTTGTTCTCTCAGTGACCATTTCTTCTGATGAGATGGATATACTCATTCTTTTCAGTGTCATCACATTAATCATGTTTAAGTACTTGAAGTCTTCTGGTACTTCATGTGATAGATTCACCTCTGCCTTTTTAAATATTTTGGTCATTACCATTCCATATGATAGAAGGAGTCTCTTTGATGATTTTACTTGGTGAAGTGGTTCAGACATGAGTTTGGCTAAATCTACCTTCCTTTTGTATTTCAGTGCCCATAGAATCCTTACATCCCTTTCTAAAATATTATCCCTGCTTCCAATCTTGGGATATACATTGTTGTTTAGGACATTGTGTGCAAGTCTCAAATTTACATCTAGATTCTTAGGTTTGAGACTTTTTACATCATCCCCAATGGTTGTCTCTGTTAGCTATGAAAATAGCTCTTTTCTGGATGTTGGCCACTCAAATGTTTGTGTCTCTATCATGGAGACTTCAGAGATAATCAAGAAAGCTTGGAACTATCAAGTATGCTTTGGGGTAAATAGATATGCTTTGGTGAACTTGGAGTCACGTTTCGGAGTGAATTCAAGTATACTTTGGAGTAAATAGACATGCTTCAGAGATGTTAAACAAAGCTTCAGATTACTTTTCTGAAAGCATTAAAAGTTAAGAAAATCTGAACTTCTCTCTGTAAAGAACTGCCGCAACTAAGAATGATTACAATCACTTTAGATGTTCTGAAGAAAACAAATCAGATTATCCAAAATTAGTTAAGACACTACTTGTTCACTCATCTCTTTGGAGTATTTGAAGAACTAACTTTAGAATGTTTGATATGAAAGTGAACATTTGGAAAAGTCAGTAATAAAGTTGTAGACTAATACTAGATTGTAGCAAAGTCAGACGTTAGATAAAAGATAAGGTAAAGAAAAGTGTTTTCAAATGTTTGATTGCCTGCCAAAGTCAGCAACAGAAAACTCTCTCTCAACCTATAAAAGAGAGATTCAGAAGCAAAAGAAAGCAACTGATTGAATATCATTCGAACATCACTGGTTACATAAAGAGCATTCAAAATTTTCCTTCAAAAGTTCAACTCCAATGGATACAACTCTGTTAGAGCTCTCAAAGTCTAAATCTCTTCTCAATCAAGGAGTTTGAATCTTTCACTCCTTTTGTTCATTTATTTACTTAGAATTCTAAATTTATGTACAAGTCAGCCTAAGTAAGAGGCATTAATCTGTACACTTCAATTTAGTGTTTGGCAACACAAATAGAGTGCGTAGTGTTTATGTATTGAGATAAGCAAGTAGGGAACTTGCTGAAAGGATATAAGTTTGTTAGTGAGCTTTGGAAAATCAACAATTTATGAAAGTTTCTGGTTAGCTTGGAAAACTAGTAAGTTGGTTGGTGAACTTGTTACAAAACCAACATATAATTGATCAAGTTGATCAAGGTATTAGTGGAACCTAAGATTAGTAAAGGAGAATGACTCAGAGAAGTGAATTAGGAACAAAGGAAGGGCCGAACCACTATAAAAATCTTGTACCGTGCATTGTCCAATCTGTTTTACTTACTCATTCAGCACTTTAATTATTTGTTTTGGCCAAAAGTTTTAAAATCTCAATTCACCCCCCTATCCTCTTGAGCTACAATTGTATAAGGGACCAATATGGTATCAAAGCAGGCTTCACTAGTTTAATTTTGATTACCAGTATATTAACTTGTGAAGAGATTCAAATGGCCGGTATATTTCATAATACATCTGTTAAAGGAAAATCTACTTCCAGACCCTCTCTATTTGATGGAACCAATTATGGGTAATGAAAAATGAGAATGCAAAATTTCTTAACTGCCACAGATTACCAGTTGTGGCTTGTAGTGAAAAATGGAAAGAACGTTACCAACACTGAAGATAAATACACTACAGAGGATATACAAGCAGTAGAAAGTGATGCTAAGGTAAAGAACCGCCTCTACTGTGCTTTAACCTCTTCTGAGTTTGAAAAGATTTTTACATGTGATTTAGCTAAAGAAATTTGGGATAAACTCAAAGTAGAACATGAAGGTACAAACCAGGTTAAAGAGACTAAAATTCATCTTCTAGTGTAGGAATATGAAGCCTTCTCTATGAAGGAATCAGAAAATATTTCTGAAATGTTTGAAAGATTTTAGAAAATCACCAATAGCTTAAAGAACTTAAGAGAAAATATGAAGAGACCAAGCTAGTAAAGAAAATCTTAACATCTTTGCTTAGACACTAGATGCCTAAAGTGACTGCTATACAAGAGGCAAAAGATCTAACGAAAGTTACAGTAGAATAACTCATGGGATCACTCATAACCCATGAAGTACTAATGAAGTAGAAAGCACCAGATGAAGTCAAAGGTAAGAAAACAATAGCTTTACAAGTAGAATCAGAAAATGAAGAATCTTCAGAAGATGCCTCAACCTCTGAAGATGATGAGGATATGAAAATGATAACCAAAAGATTTAGAAACATGTTCAAGAAGAAAAGATTTAGAAAAAATTCCAAGAACTTCAAGAGTAAAGACAAGAAAAAGGAAATTCCAATCTATTACAATTGTAACAAGCCTCTGGGCATATGAAGTTTGATTGTCTAGAACTAGACAAAAAGCAAGAAGACAAGAATAAAAGGTATAACTCTTACTTTGACAAAAAGAATATTTCTAATAGTAGAAAATTTAGAAAGAAGAAGAAAGTTATGGCTACATGGGAAATGCTGGAAAATATGATGGAAGAAAGCTCAAGTGAAGAAGAAGAAGAAGAAAATGAAGCTCAATTCAGCTCGCTCAACTCCAAAGAAAAGGATCGAGAAGAACATTATACACAAATAAGCTTCATGGCTATCCACACTGATGAGGTAAATTCAAAACTTGAAATTTCTGATATTGAAGAATTATTAGAAGAATTGTATTTAGATTTCAAAACACTAAAAGCTAAACACAAGGAAACTAAAAGAGAATTTGAAAGAATAATTAAGGAATGCTCTAAATTAAAATAAGAAAACACATTGTTCAAAATTGATCAAAATATCAATATAGAACTTGAGCAAATTAAAGCAAAAAATCATGCTCTTAGAAGAATCTTAACTACTACCTTATTCAAACTTAAAACAAAGAAAGATATGAGGACCCAAAGGAAAAAAATCACAAAAGAAAATCAAAACCCAAACAAAATATGATTTGGATTCTTAAAATAGTTGCTAAAGTAGTAAATGCAACTACATATTCAGAAAACAGATTAAGATCATCTAAAAAATAATAAATGCCAAAGTATTCTACTACTAACCTACTTGGACCCATTCCTAAATGAGTACAAAAAATTATGGCTTAATTTCATTACTGCAGGTGTGTTTGAGAGCCATAAAGAATATGTACATTGATAGTGGTTACTTAAGACACATGACAGGAGAAAGGGAGCTATTCATAGAATTAAAAGCTAAAAATGGAGGAACAATTACCTTTGGGGATAACGAAAAAGGTAGAGTGGTTGAAATTGGTAAAATTGGCCAATCTCTCTCTATTACAATTTCAAATGTTTTATTAGTAGAAGGATTGAAACACAATCCTTTAAGTGTAAGTCAATTCTGTCATAATGGTTACAAAGTTGTGTTTGAATCTCATACTTGTTCAATATTAGATAGATCAAATTCAATTGTAGTAATTGGAAAGAGACATGGAAATGAGTATTTGGTGGATTTATGTGATATCCAAGTCAAATGTCTTATTGTTAATGAAAATGAACCCCTGTTGTGGCATAGAAGACTGGGACATGCCAATAAGAATCTGATTGAAAGATTATATAATAAAGATCTACTTGTTGACTGACCAAAAATCAAATTTGACAAAAAGTTGTATGATGCTTGCATGAAAGGCAAGAAAGCAAAAGAATTATTCAAATCAAACAAAGAAGTATACACAACCAAACCTCTTCAGTTGCTACATATGGATTTAGTTGGTCCAACAAGAACAAGAAGCCTTGGAGGGAAACATTACGTATATGTCATTGTAGATGACTTTAGTATAATGTTTCTAACATTCAAAGATGAAGCCTTTTCATTCTTTGAAGTATTTTCCAAACATGTACAAAATGAATAAAGCTCTCATATAGTTACCATAAGGAGTGATCATGGTGGAGAGTTTAAAAATCATAGATTCACTGATTTCTGCGAAAATAATGGAAATTTTGAAATTTTCTCTTCACCAAGAACACCCCAACAAAATGGAGTAGCTGAAAGAAAAAATAGATCCTTGTAAGAGATGGCAAGGACAATGTTAAGTGAATACCCTCATCTATAATATTTTTGGGTTGAAGCAATGAACACAGCATGTTATATTATTAACAGAATCTTTGCTAGATCTATACTGAACAAAACTCCATTTGAATTATACTATGGCAAGAAACCAAATATTTCATATTTTCATGCTTTTGGTTGTAAATGCTTTATTCTTAACAATGGTAAAGAAAACTGAGGCAAATTTGAAGACAAATTTGATGAAGGCATCTTCCTTGGTTATTCTATTGTTAGTAAAACATTTTGAGTCTATAATCTGAAAAGTAAGATTGTAGAGGAATCTATTCATTTAAAATTTGATAAAAATACTAATTCCTCTAGGAGGACAAGTGATTTTGATGATGAGACAGGTAAACTAATAACTTTAGTTAAAAAAATGAAAATACAAGACAAAGAAGGGGAACCCTCTCAATTAAAAAATAGATGGATGAAGAAGAAACAGACAATGGATCATCCACCACTGAGGTAAACAATAAAGGTAATGATATTTTTTCCAAAGATTAGAGATTTATGCATGATCACCCTGAAAGTCAAATAATTGGTGATGTATATAGCAAAGTTAGAACCAGATCTTCTTATCACCAAGTATGTGGTAATTTTACTTTTATTTCTCAAATAGAACCAACTTGCATAGAACAGGCTGTAGAAGATGAAAATTGAATTTCAACTATGCAAGAAGAATTAGATCAATTCAAAAAAAATAATGTTTGGACTATTGTTTCAAGACCAAATCATCAATCTGCAATAGGAACTAAATGGGTCTTTAGGAACAAATTAGATGAATCTGGGATTATAGTAAGAAATAAAGCATGATTAGTAGCAAAAGGGTACTAACAGAAGGAATGCATTGATTTTGAAGAATCATATGCTCCTGTTGTAAGAATTGAAGGATTTAGAATGCTTCTAGCATTTGCATCTTTTATGAATTTCAAATTATATCAAATGGATGGAAAGAGTGCATTCTTAAATGGAGTTATTAATGAAGAGGTCTATGTAAAACAACCACCTGGGTTTGAAGATCTTCATAACCTAGATAATGTATTCAAACTTAAAAAAGCCCTCTATGGTTTAAAATAGGCTCCTAGAGCTTGGTATAAAAGGTAAAGCAAATTTCTCATTGAGAAAGGGTTTTCCAGAGGCAAAGTTGATACTACACTCTTCATTAAGCATGCAACAAAAGATATTCTTATAGTTCAAGTATATGTTAATGATATAGTATTTGTTGCAACTAATGAAAATCTTTGCAAAGAATTTTCTAAGACAATATAGGGAGAATTTGAAATGAACTTAATGGGTGAACTCAACTTCTTCTTGGGACTGCAAATTAAGCAGATAAAAGAAGGAATCTTCATTCACCAAGCCAAATACATAAAAGAATTGCTAAAGAAATTCAACATTGAAGATGGAAAAAGGTATAGGACGCCAATGAGTAGTTCAATAAAAATGGACAAGGATGAAAAAGGTAAGTCTATATGCCAAAAACTTTATAGAAGCATGATAGGATCTCTGCTATATTTAACTGCCAGTAAACCTAACATAATGTTTAGTGTATGCATGTGTGCTAGATTCCAATCAGAACCAAAAGAGTCATATCTTATTACTGTAAAAGGAAATTAGATATCTTTTAGATACACTTAATCTAGGATTATGGTATCCAAAAGGCTTAGATTTTAATTTAATAGGTTACTCAAATGCAGATTTTGCTGAATATAAAGTGGATAGAAAGAGTACCTTAGGATCTTACCAATTTTTAGGAAACATGATTATCTCATAGTTTTCTAAGACATAAACATCAGTTGCATTATCAACTACTGAGGCTGAATATGTAGCAGCAGGTAGTTGTTGTGCACAGATTCTATAAATGAAACAATAATTAAAAGATTTTGGCCTTAATTTTATTAATATACCTATCAGATATGACTATACTAATGTTATAAATCTGACCAAGAATCTAGTTCTATATTGTAGAACTAAACATATAGAAATCAGGAATTATTTTATTAGGGACCATGTTCAAAATCATGACATTAGCTTAGAATTTATCCCAACAGAAAATCGACTAGCAGTTATCTTTACAAAATCATTACTAGAAGAAAGATTCAACATGATAAGAAAAGAATTAGGCATTCTAGATCCAAGTGCATAAAATGCATAATTCATCAAATAAAGTTTCACAATAATATATTTATTACATTTCTTTTTTAATCAACCAGAACATCTACTACAGCTTGCAATGCTTCAATACGCTGATTAGCCTCTGCCAACTCTTCTTCAAATTTCTTCATGCGATCCATCACCATTTCATATGCTACACATTCTTTTGTTAGAAGATGATCACCATTGCAATTGGATCCTCTAGCATAAAACAGTTCCACTTTTAATTATTTTATCTGCTCCTTAAGAAAATGAACTCAAATGGATTTCTTTAAGTGACCATTCTCTCTTTCATCTTGAACTTGATTTGTTGAAAACCTTGATGATGTTATGTTTATTTTCTGAAACTATTGTTAAGCTTGTATCTATGCAACACATAGAATGAAAAGTATATTAATGCATATTTAATTATCTATCTTGGTAATGATACATAAATAAACATGCATTAGCGGGTCAAAAGGATAATTAATGTGTACTCTAAAAACTGTAATCCATTTTACAATGTTTCGGAGTTAAGTCAGATTTTGGATTTCAGAGTCTCCTAAGCCCCAAACAAAAGTCTCCAGAGGCATAAACAAAAGCCTCTGAAGATTGGCAAAGGCCTCCGAAGTAATGGTTTGGAATATCCAAAACTCCAAAGTAAATAATCTCCTCCGAAGGATCTCCTTCGGAGTATCCAAAGTCAAAACACTTTAGTGTTTCAGAAATATTTTAAAAACAAATATGAAAGTGCAAAGTTCATTCAAAACCTCTCCAAAAACCTAAACCCTTCTTCTCTAAATTCTCGAAACCCCCATTTCAGAGAAGATGATCCATCTTCCCATTTCTTTTAAATCTAAGTCTTATTTCTCTCTACCCACCTTCCTGCTTTCTCCAACTTCACTCCCAAAAATCCCATTTTCTTTCCAAAAACCTAGAAATTCTGTCAAAATGGCGAGAACAAAAGGAGCAAAAAGCAAGAGAAAGGAAAGAGAAAATTCTCCACAAAAAAGAGCAACCAAGAAGGCAAGACGAGAAACTGATACACTGGAGGTAATCTTTCTGAATAGCTCTTTTGATTACTTTAGATTTACAGAAAGATATGAGGATAGTAAAAGGAAAAATCTTCAATTATAGAGCCTTTGGAATGGAACTCGAAGTATCTAAATGGTTGAAATACCAAGGCTGTCCCACCTATGTGAGTTACAGAGACAGTTTGTATCTGAGACTAGTAAGAGCTCTAATCTATAATCTCAACACCAGAATAGAAAGATCATGGATAGGAGAAATAGAAATCAAACTATCCCAAGAAAGTTTAAGAAATTACTTCAATCTCTTTGAAGAAGAAGAAGAGATTGTATGACCCTCAAGAGCAATGCTATTCTCAGACTTAGCAAAAACTGAGATAGATGAAAAGGAGAATTATTTGCATGCTAGTCACTTGAATGCAAATCTCAGGCTAGCTTATCTCATTGTAATGTATATCCTAGAAGAAGAAATGCAGGAGATATATCTGAGAAAGATGCTAGAATCGTATGGGCAGTAAAGAATAGAAGAAAATTAAATCTGGCCAGACTAATGATAGATCATATAAACTTGATCAAGAGCACCACAAGGTTTCCTTTACCTTATGGCATGACTCTGACCAAGCTAATCAAGGAAGTAGGAGTAGATGTCTCAAATGAGAATGAAGAGCTTCCAAGGAACATAAACAAACTAGATGAAAAGACTTTGAAAAGAATGAGCTTTCAGCATATTGCACTGGGTTCGATCTTTGAAAGAGCAAGAAGAGCAACTCAGTTGAAAGGATCCAGACTTAATGAAAGTCCAGAAAGAGAAAATGATATCATTGTTGCAGAACAGACTACTGAACAAGGACAAGAACTCTCCTTATATGAAGAAGAAGAGATAATTGAAAGACAAGATTTGATCAGTCCATCAGTAGATGGAATAGAGGAATTCTGCAGCAAAGAGGAACAAGTAGAAGCTGAGAGAATAAAAGAACTTTCAAGAGAAGAACAAAGAATAGACATTGAAGATATTGTAGAAGAAATTTTGAGAGAAGATGTACATGAAGATACAATAGTAGTAGAAATACCTTCACACACCCCCATCAGAACCCCTTCACCCAGTAGACCCTCTCATACTGATCAACCATCCACCTAATCAATTCCCAATCCATAAACTATTTCAAAGGACCTAGAGGATAGAATAACCATGATTGAACACTTTCTGTCTACTCTAGCCCTTCAAATGAATAGAATAGATCATACTTTTAGCACTGCTATGTCTTCTATGCTTCTTAGAGCTGATAAGATTGACCAGAGACTTGATTCTCTATAAGCTTTAGCAGAATCATTTAGAGGTCAAACCTATCATCCATACTCTTCACCACCTTATCCTCATTTCTCTCCACCTCCAACTTAATTTTCTTCACCTCCACATCATTTCTCTCCACCCAGATCAAACTCTCCCATTACAGTGATGTCTTCACCCTCAATGTCTCCACATCCATCATCCCCCACAATTCCAGAGGTTAATCAATCTATGGATCAACTTGCCTACTCAACTTCCATCATTCCATACATTTCCCTTCCACAAACACAAACTTCTCCTCCATTACCACCACCATCAATTCCAACCATAGAAGATAACACTCACACTTCCTTGTATTATACCTGGATTCCATCACAATATGCAAATCCCATGGATTTATTGATGGAATATATCATAGCAGGAATATTTTTCCTTGACAGAATTGAGGAAATCCCACCAGAATGGGACCCCCCGATAAATCGTCCCCCACAAAGTCCTCCAAAAAAAAGTTGTTGATGATAATCTTGATTTTCTTCTTTGTATATCTAACCCAGTTAGGATGACAGACTCTGAGTTTGCATATAAAATAAAAATCAACTCTGAAGTTGCTAGGATGTTTCTCTCTAAATTCAATTCATCTATCTCCTCAAGAATATCCATTTCCCAAACTTGAGGATCCTAACTTTTTGAATAGAATTCATTATCTTCTTGATTCTACTTTCACTCCAAAGAACCATAAAAATTCACATCCCTAATAGAAAGTCAATTCTTCAAAATTACTCTGAGAAACTTTTTCAAATGCTTCCAATGTCAAAACCTCCAAGAAAAGAGTTTCCATCCCCATTAGGTCCTCATAAATTCTTTATTCTTACCAAGGAAGAATTTACTTTCTACAATAATGCCAACCTAGAGGCCATTGCTGATAATCTGCCTCTCCCATATCCTTAAATGGATGATCAAGATAGAAAAGGCAAATACAGTCTCCACCAGGGTATCAACCTCTTACACCACCTTCTTCACCTCCTTCAAAAGCCAAAACTCCAAAAAACCACCTCATTCCACTACCAAAACCAAAAACCCACATGTTGTCCCAAAACCAAAACCAGCCCCAAACCAAAACAAAAACCAATTCCCAAACCAAAACCATCACCTTCTTCATCTCTGCCATCCACCTCAAAACCAACAAGGAAGCCTAGAATTCCACCTCCTAAAGAGCAAAAGAAGGCTCCTTTTGAAAGAATCACTATTTACCATCAGTAGTATCAAGCTCAGATGAATGCAAGCACAGAAAATCTCTTGAAAGGGCTTCCTGCAGTCTTTCATGAACTGCTAGATCCAACATTTCGAGAGAGAATTGATTCGTCTATGTCCATGATGCGGACCCATGTGCGTATGCAATGAACCTCCTATGATAGTTCCAAAGAATCCATTTTTCATCCCTCCTCCTCCACCAAAAAGGGCTAGAACATCCAAGCCCTCTCCCACCTCATCTTCCTCTAAACCCAAGCCTCCTCTTCCACCTCGTCAAGATGTCTTTCTCAAGACCTACCAGAGAAAACCCAAACCACCTAAATAGATCTGCTGCATTTTACATTTTTTTCTTTGATGTAATTTCTTTCGTATTTTCTCTGATGTATCTACATTATATCTAAAATTTTGAAAAGTTCAATATATATATGTATGCATTTTTTTCTTTCACATGATTATATATAACTCTTGATGATTGTTTCCATCATTTTGATTATGACAAAAAGGAGGAGAAAATATGATATGTGATTTAAAGTAAAATGATATATGCAAAGAATGAAAATTTCTGTTACATGAAATTCAGCTAAAATAATGTGCATCAACTCAGGGGGAGCTGCACTAATTCAGTTAATTGGATTTTTTCTGAAATATTTACAAAATAAGTTTCTTTAAATTTATTATTAGACAAGTATTGAAAGATATATCACTCACTATTTTATTATCATCAAAAAGGGGGAGAATGTTGAACCATGTTAACTAGCTTGATTTTGATGACGAACATTCTTTACCAAATATGTTTTGATAATAAGCAAAGACATGAATGAAACATTAAGGTACTAACAATTTGTTCTCAAATATATTGAAGAAATATTAACTCACACTCAACTTGAGAATAACCTTTATGATGACAAAAGGAAGACACAAAATAAATGCTCTTTCAGAATTAAGTATATAAATTTCACATATACTTAAATCAAGAAAACATAAATTCTGAAGTGTTAAAGATATGCTTTGGAGCCAACAGAAGCAACTTTGGAATCATTTTAACATGTTTCAGAGCAAATTGGATTACTTTAGAGACTTCTTAATGAACTTCAGAGAAAATAGTCAATGCTTCGGAATTGTCGTAGCATGGCTCAGAGTCATTCAGACAAGCTTCAGAGATCTAATAGTGAGCTTCAGAAGAAGTCAGTCAAGGCTTCGAACAAGTTTCTAAGTAAACACAACAAGTTTTGGAGAAAATTGGAAAGTGTCGGAGTCTTCATAGGCATGCTTCAGAGTAAAATGGAAAGCTTCGAAATTGTTACAATGCATTTTAGAGTCATTACAGAGAAGCTTTAGACAAGTTTCAAAGTGTCATAGCATAATTCAGAGATGATTGTAAGGCTTTGGAGAAAGATGCAAGACAAGATTCGGAACCTCACAACGAGTTTTGGAGCTGTCATAAGCACACTTTGAATTTTTTTTTGGCTTCGAAAGTGTTACACTGTACTCCGGAGATAATCGAGAAAGCTTCAGAACTGTCAAGTATGCTTTAGAGTAAATAGATATGCTTTGGAGAACATGGATCCACGTTTTGGAGTGAATTCAAGTATACTTCAGAGTAAACAGACATACTTCGGAAATGTTAAAAAAAGCTTCAGATTACTTTTTTGAAAGCATTAAAAGTAAAGAAAATCCAAACTTCTCTCTACAAAGAGCTGTAGCAACTAAGAAGGATTACAATCACTTTAGAGAATCTAAAGAAAATAAATCAGATTATCCAAAATCAATCAAGACACTATTTGTTCACTCATCTCTTCGGAGTATCTGAAGAAACAACTTCGGAGCATTTGATAAGAAAGTGAACATTTGAAAAAGTCAGTGACAAAGTTGTAGACTAATTACAAATTGTAGCAAAATCGGACATCAGACAAAAAATAAGGTAAATAAAAATGTTTTCAAATGTTTGATTGCCTACCAAAGTCAGCAACGGAAAAATCTCTCTCAACCTATAAAAGAGAGGTTCAAAAGCAAAAGAAAACAACTGATTGAATATCATTTGAACATCGCTTGTTACATAAAGAGAATTCAAAATCTTCCTTCAAAAGTTTAACTCTAACGGATACAACTCTATCAGAGCTCTCAAAGTCTAAATCTCTTCTCAATCAAGGAGTTTGAATCTTTCACTCTTATTGTTCATTTATTTGCTTAGAATTCTAAATTTATGTACAAGTTAGCCTAAGTAAGAGGCATTAATTTATACACTTTGATTTAGTGTTTGGCAACACAAGCAGAGTGCTTAGTGTTTATGTATTAAGATAAGCAAGCAGGGAACTTGCTGAAAGGATATAAGTTTGTTGGTGAGTTTTGGAAAACCAACAAGTTGTGAAAGTTTCTGGTTAGCTTGGAAAACCAATAAGTTGGTTGGTGAGCTTGTTGTAAAACCAACGTGTAATTGATCAAGTTGATCAAAATATTAGAGGAGCCTGAGATTAGTAAAGGAGACTGACTTAGAGAAGTGGAGTAGGAACCTAAGAAGGGCCGAACTACTATAAAAATCTTGTGTTATGTGTTATGCAATCTGTTTTACTTACTCATTCAGCACTTTAATTATTTGTTTTGGCCAAAAGTTTTAAAATCTCAATTCACTCCCCCCCCCCTCTTGAGCTACCATTATATAAGGGACCAACAAGATTAGATTTTGTAAAGGTCTGGGATGGCTGATGGAATGGGTTGTGGTGGTCTTGAGAAGGTGGTTTGGTAGGATGGAGCTGGTCTGGTGGGTCTAGCTTGAGAAGGTTGTGCTGTTACTTCACTTTCTTCTTCTTCTCTTCCTTCCTCTCTTTTTCTTCTCTTGCTTCTTTCCTTACTTCTTCTTTCTCTGCCATCTCTTCTTCAGCTCTTGATTCTTTAATTGCCTGATTTCCTTTGTCTTTTAGATACACATCCATGTGTAATTTGCTTAAAGCCCATTTTCTTGATGGATATAGGGTTGATCCAGTTTGTGGCTTTGGAGTCCTCTCCAATTTCTCCTAAGAAGTTTATTCTAGCATCTCTCATGATTTTTGTAAGGATTACCCCATATGGCAATGGATATCTCTAATTTGTTTTGACCATATATAGATGGTATGAGAAGACTTGACTTAAATCAATCTCCTTTTGATTCTTCATGGGCTATAAGATTTTGGCATGTTTCTCAGAAATCTGATTTGAGCTACCTATCTTTGGATGTATATTGTTAAAGACTAGGACATGGGATAATTTTACATTTAGATCCAAGTGGCTAGCATACAGATAGCATACAGATAATTTTTTTCTCCCCTATTGGGACTCCTCTTAGCTCAGAGAACATGACTACTCTGGTCTTGGGCCAATTACCCTTACTTGTTCCAACCTTTGGTAGATTAAAGATCTTCCTAACATTTTTATGGGACAAGTCTATCTCAATTTTTCCAATTCATGACTTTTGAGTGTTGGAATGGTAGTTGATGAGTAGTGCTTGCACCAACTTTGGATAACATTTATTCCTATATCCAAGGAAGTCTTCCCATCCTTTGAAGTTAATTCATCTAGTTATATCTAGATCTAAACCATTCTTCCCAAATGCTTCAAAATCAAATATTTTTCTTTTTATGACCTTTTTATTTTCAAAATGATTGAAGAATCTATTGTACATAGATTCATTGCATGTTAAAGATTATTTGTATTGTGTAATTTTTTACCCCAAACTTGCTTTGATATTAATTATTACGCTCCAAAAATGTATGTTGTATGGCAAAGCAAGGAATCCAAGTAAGATGGGAAAAATAAATGGGATGTGCAAGTACAAAAAATAGAATGTAGTGGAAGTACACAAGCACACACAATAATAAGAACACAAGGTTTATAATGGTTCGGGCTCCCTTGGCACCTACTCCACTTTCCAAGGTTTTTCTAACATTGGGCCCTACTATCAACATGTGGAATCACACCACCCTTCGTTTCTCGAGCTAACCAAGAACTCTTACATAGCTTATTTTATTGAGCTCACCAGCAACTCATACAACATTGGTTTTCCATGAGGTCACCAAAAAACTTATACATTTGGGTTTTCCTCTAAGCACACTAGAAACTCATATACATTGGTTTCCAACACTTACCATTAACTTAATCTTTTATATACAAACATGTACAGATAAACTGCCTCTAACTACAATAAATCTCACTGTGCTTTTGTTCTACTCTGAGATGTAAGTGATCCGTTTTCAGCTCTCTGAACTTGGTAACACGTTAGAGCAATTGCACCTTCTGGAGACTTGAGTTCTTAAGTTGATCTTTGTTAAACATACTCATGAATTTGTTTCTTCTTCATTGGAACTTCTATTTATAAGTTCCAAATTTGTTCTAGCCATTGATTATTATTTTTGGCAGCTTTTCGATCATTTTAAATTGTGTCTTTAACACTCCATGCAAATTGTCTTGTGAATTAGCTTCAAAACCTCTGAAAACTTTAGAGCTTTTGAAGGTTGGGTACCTGTAAGTTACTGTTGATGCATATAACTTCAAAGCTTCTAAAGCTCTCTTTAGATCTTTTGAACTTTGGCTCAATTTGAATTTCATTTTAGCAATGCTCTTCAAATCATTTGAATTTAGTCTCAAATGTTGTGAAGTTGCCTTTGAGTGTTGACATTCCCAATGGGTACTTTTCCCTTCTGTTAAACATTTGAAGTATCTTTTGAAGATGCTTTGAATATATTCTCAAGCTTTTAACTTCCTTCTGATCATACCCTAAAGTTTCTGCTTCACTCTGAACATGCTCTGAAGATGTTTAAAGATGTTCTAAAGCCTTGAACACTTCTCCTACTCATTGGAACTTCTTCTTTTTCTTCTGAATGTTCTTTGGAGCCTTTTGAATGTTCTAAAACTTTGTTAATACTCCTATAACTTCTAGACGTCACTTCTGAATGTTTGAAGCTTCCTTTGAAGCCATTGAATGTCCTTTTGACTTTATCTGTGTCACGTCTGAAGCTTCTTCTGAATCCAGAAATCTTAACAATATTTCATTAGGTTAATTCAAGTCATTAACAAGTTTTATTAATCATCAAAATTAGGACCCTTTGGGTCAACATAATCTTTAGCTCTTCTCCTCTTGCTTGTTGTTTCCTTTTTGGTGCTTTTCATTCCCTTTCTTCCTTCTTCTAATTCAAGTGACGCAGAACTCACTAACTTGCTAATAGCCTTTTTGGTTTTCGCCATTTCTATAGTAGGGGTTTTAGGTTGATTGGCTTTAGACTTAGGGATTTTAGTTTCTTTAATAAGGAAAGGAAGTTATGGGGATTTTGGGAAATGGAGGGATTTTTCTAGAAATCAAAATAGCATTGGAGAGATTCATGGGGAAAGAAAGAGATTTGAAAATCACTGGGAATCGAATTGTCTAATCTAAAAATAGGGTTTTAGAGTTTGAAGTTACAAGTTTCAAATCATCTAACAGAAATCTATCAATTGAGAAAGCAATCTTGGAGTTTCAAAGCTTCTAAAATTATAACTTCAGATGTTCGGAACCTACTTCAGCTGGTGCTGAAAGGCTTCAAAGTTTGAAAGTGATAACTTCAAACCTTTTGAAATAGAATTTAGACTGATATTCAGAGGTTCTGAAGTGAAGTTTTAGTACTTCTAAAGGTGTTTGAATTTTCAAAGTTTGAAATTTCATGCAAGAGAAGTGTTGTGGATTTTTCAAATGCAAGTGCACGTGTCACCAATAAGTAATAAAGTGAAAGTAAGAGATTGTTCCTACTAAAACTAAGATTACCAAGTACCAAATTACTCTAACTCTAAATTTTGTTTGAATAATCAAATAATGGTAAGAAGAGAGAAAATAAAATCTAAACTAATAGAAATTAACAAGAATACAAATCTAAAAGAGTAGAGCATCTGTGTTTAAGACATCTAGAGTTTTTAACTTCACTGAATGAATCATATTCCATTTCACCCAATTTAATCAATCAATGTTTGGCCCTATATTGATAGAGAATTTTTCTTTTGTAATTATTATTCTTTCTCAAGTCATATAATGTATCTTAGTTAGCAAATTTTTTACATCTCTATGAAAACTCTGAACTAACCAAGATGCATTAAGATTAGGAAATTCATGGTGCTACACAAGCCTCATGGATATCTTCATCATCATGATAATCTTATAGTATTTAACCATGGTTGAATTTAATTATCTCTTCTTAGACTCAAATTGAATCACAAATCATGTAGAAAAAGGGTTAGCATACTTTCACAAGCATTAAACTTAGATTAAACACTTAACATAGATAACAAATAAACATGAAATTGAATTAAACTGAATAAAACTGAATAT
Organism: Pouteria campechiana; assembly: GCA_036873735.1. NCBI lineage: Eukaryota > Viridiplantae > Streptophyta > Magnoliopsida > Ericales > Sapotaceae > Pouteria > Pouteria campechiana. The sequence continues at coordinate 36,196 of JAYJMB010002870.1, forward strand.
TCATAATCCGGCTACATTGTTGCCAAAATAAATAAAATATACTATCTTAAACATGATTAGGAAAAGATAAAAAGAATTAAAAAATAATTGAGAAAGATAAGAGAATAAATTATCTCCAAGCAGCACTCACTTTTCTTCAAAACAATCCCTTTTGCAAATCTTCTCTTTTGCACCAAAAATCTTCTATCCTAGCTAGGTCACATCCTCCCCCCTTGCTTTCCACCTTCAAACTTCTTTAAATAACCTAATTTAGGGTTAAGAGACACCTTGATACATATTATAACCACATCATTGCACAAAAAATATTAAACTTCCAAAATTATCAACTTCCTGCATGCCCAACCGTTCACTAGGAGTGTTTAATATTTTAGCCATAAATTTCTCTTATGATATCCAAATCATGTTATTATTAATTATTTAAAAATATAATTTTAATATATATAACTTTTATGTTTAATAATTTCTCTGAATCAGCCTGAATATGTGACAAAAATTGCCTCAAAGTGACACCTATTAATGGAAATTTAAAGATGCTTTCAGAGATCTATAGAGACAACTAAACTATGTTGGCTATAATTTTCTCATATAAATTGATAATAATATTTATTTTGATATTTTGGAAAGATAATTTTATAGAGTACAATTTTTTTGTTGAACAATGTTTCCAAATCAGTCTCTATCTATGCCAAACATTGACTACAAGTGACACTTTTTTTATGTTAAGCTTCTCTTCGACAAGTTTTTATAACTGAAATATAAACTAACTCCATTAAATATATTATTTTATCCAATATGATTATAAATCAATTAAATGATATCAATTAATAATTAACACTTGCAAATTTAAGTATCCAAAATATGGCATATTATGAGCATATCAAATACCCACAAACTTAGCTTTTGATTATCCTAAACAAAATAGTGACTATAAACTCATGAAACAGTTAGGATACTCTCTCTCAAACAATCAGGAAAATGATAGAAAAATTATACATGGACACATAACTCATAAATAGTTCAAGATACTTGCCATGTAATCTCATGAAACTTATGCTTCATTAATCCCTTCATAAAGTGAAATTGTGTGTATGCTTTATCTATCTTATGCTACATGCATGCTTTTTAATCAATAATATGCAATCCATTGATTCTAATGATTTCCATAAAATACCCCATAGGCTTGCTTTTCATAATCCCTTTCTATTAATGTAGATAGCTCTTTCCACTTGAATCCATAGGTCTTTGTTAAGCTTGTAGTGGGACCTTAGGTTTGGGTAACAAAAGAAAAGGAATAAGGATTCACAAAGTAAGAGATCATAAATAAGTTACACATGAATGTTCACTCTCTTGACCTTTTATTTAGGGTTTTTCTCTATTTTATGGGCAGTATTACTACCACATCAATAAATTTATTTTCTTTTGAGTTCATTGGATGTGATCCCCCCAATTGAAGGATGAATCTTTATGAATTCTTTTCTTTTCGTCCCTTTTTCTTTTCCTTTTGGCATTCCTCTTTTTAATACCCTTAAACTTATCTTCTTTTGCTCTCTCATATCCCACTACAACCATGTATATAGAATAAGTCTATTAATAGGTCAAGCATGGTTTTTCAAGCTCAAAGGGTTTGGATGATAAAGCTGAAGAAAGAAAAGTCAAATAGCGGTCTCTCATATACTTTGCATATGCCATTCTTTCATTAAGTCTTAATGGGGATACTAGTGACAGTGATGTACTAAGTTAGCTTGAAAGGCCAAACTAATCAAAGAATTCCTAAATCATTTTTAAGTAAATATATTATCTTAAATTTTGCCTTGAGGGATAATCAAACAAGTTCTAGCATGCTCATGTTAATCAACATATATCCCTTTATTCATAACATTTTAAACTAATCCACATACACTTTGCATGATCATAATATAATGTGCTCAATGAAAATTTTATCATACATGAAAAATGACTTATCATAAGAATCATTAAATCACAAGGTAGCATCTATCCTTCCTTCTAAGTCATGTGTAATGACAATAAAAAACTAAGCATATGTTATTGATCATCAAGAGAGAATCCTTCAATCTAACCTATTCAATTTCAATAATTTCGCATAATTGCTCTCAAAATTTCTTGGTTAAGTCATCCAAAAGTGAAGCTCATTGAAAAGAATATACCTAAATTCAAAAAATATTGCTCAAAATTAAGTGAATATCCCCAAATACCCCCAAACTTAAACTAAATATTGTCCTCAATGTTTAAAAAAAGCATAAGGGGAAAAAAACTTCCTTGCGGGGATATATTCTCCTATAATGGCGGATGAAGGTTGCCTGGATAATGGAAAGGGATTTTTGATGGGCTCAAGAAAGAATCATCTGCAACTAAGAAGACCAAAAAGAATCTAAACATAAAAAGAAAATAGAACAAAACCAAAAAGAACTAAAAATCCTATAAGAGAAGGGATAAGAAGTAGTTCTAATTTATAGTCTTTAGCTTGTCTATCTCCTTCTTTACTCAACATCTTTGAGGTAGATTTTAGCTTTTTAGTGCTCGGGCTCTTCAAATCTTGGCATAAACTAGTGAAAAATTTCAGGTGCACTTAGATCATACAACGCCTTTTCAAATATAAAATTCACAATAGCACATGGAATTGTGAAGCTTCCTTAATGTTTGAACTTCTAAGGCAACTTTCTCTAGATAATGGAACCACACTCTCTAGGCTTCTAATTTCCTCTTGTTTGAAAGGTTGTCTTTTATAAACTGCACGTAACTTGGCATAATGGACTGTTGAGGAGGCATTGGTTGAACTTCTTGTTAAGGAGGTAGTGGTTGAACATCAGGAAGAACTTCAACTTGTTCTTGATCTTTTGACTTAGCTTTTTACCACTTGATGGAGTCTATAGTTCTTTCCCACCTTGCATTATTCTATTGGATTGACTTCAGTGTTTCTAGGCAGATTACCTTGTTGGTGGGCATTGAATATATTGTTCAACTAAGCAATTTGGGTTCTAAGTTCTAAATCAGAGTAGATTGATTCTGAAAATCTATTCTTATCTCCATCATGAAATTATCTATCTTGGCCATGAACTTATTTGTGGTATTGGCCAACTGGGCTAGAGCAACCCCCAAATTTGTCTTCTTTTCTTGTTGCTACTAAAATCCTTACTGAAATTGCCCGATATTCTACTAATTTCTCTAAGAAAATTTTGGATGATTTTGCCACCTTAAATTGTGTGTTGGAGTATGGATTGTTTTGTTTCTTGTTGAAGTTCCCAATATATTGTGCCTGCTTCTATCGAGGTTGCATGAATGGATTTCCAGCTTGACATTCTTCACTGGGATGGTTATCTTGATAGAAATCATATGAAAATTGAGGAGTCTCAATAATATTTACCCCCAATTTCTTTGTGAGAGCGGAAATAGCATTAGCTTGAGCTGTAAGTTGAGCAATGACAGAGGTAAGTGCATTGACTTCATAAACTCTAGCTGGTTTCTTTGCTATTGCCCTCTCACTTGGCCATTCAAAATTATTGGTGGCCATGTCTTCCAGCAACTCATTTGCCTCATCTTCTATTTTCTTCATCAGTGCTCCACTTGTAAATCCATTAATCAAGGATCTAGTAGTGCTAGTCAATCCATTATAGAAAGTGTGAACTTGCATTTACTTGGGCAACCCATGATATGGACACTTTTGTAGCAATTCCTTGTACCTCTCCCAAACATCATAGAGATTTTTGCCTTCATATTGGGTGAAATTGATGATCTTTATCCACATCTTTGCTATTTTTTTTGGAGGAAAAAATTTACCAAGAAATTTTTGGACTAAATTATCCCAACTAGTAATAGAATTTACAGGTAGAGAATTCAACAAATTCTTTGCTTTGTTTCTCAAAGAAAAAGGAATAACCAAAGGCAAATGGCATCATCAAAGACTCCATTATACTTGAAAGTATCGCATATTTCCAGGAAGTTCATGAGGTGAGTGTTTGGATTATCATGAAGTCCACCTCCAAACTGGATTGAAGTTTGGATCATCGGAATTATAGATGGATTGATCTCAAAGTTATTTGCTTGAACTATAGGTCTGCGTATGCTCGAGTGAATCTCTCCCATAGTAGGAACTGGATAATCCCTCAAACTCTTGGGCTCCTCTTGAATCTCAAATTGTTGTGCTTTTTGGTTAGCCATGATCGAAGTTAGCTCGCAAACTGATACACTTCATCCCATACCGAGAACCACATCACACTTGAAAATAAAAAGAAAAAGAAAAAGAAAAAAGAAAGAAAATCAAAACAAAACTAGAGTTGTTTATTCCGATATTGGCAAATACAATAGTCCCCGTTAATGGCACCAAAAACGTGTTGCGGATTTTCCAAACGCAACTGCACATGTCACCAACAAGTAATAAAGTGAAAGTAAGAGATCGTTCCCACGAGGACTAAAATTACCAAGTACATAATTAATCTAACTCTAAATTTTATTTAAACAATCAAATAAAGGTAAGAGGAAAGAAAAGAAAATTTAAACTAATAGAAATTAACAAGAATATGGATCTAGAAAAGTAGAGAATCAATGTTTAAGACATCTAGGGTTTCCAAGTTCACCGAATTAATCATATTCAATTTTGCCCAATTTAATCAATAAATGTTTATTCCTATGTTGATAATGAATTTCTTTTTTATAATTATTATTCTTTCTCAGGTGATATTAATCTATTTTAGTTAGAAATTTTATACATTTGTGTCAAAACTCTGAACTAATCAATATCCATTAAGATCAAGAAATTTATGGTGTTATACAAGCCTCAAGGATATCTCTATCATCATGACAATCTTATGGTATTTAACCATAGTCTAATTCAATTATCACTTCTTAGACTCAAATTGAATCACAAATCATGTAGAAAGGGCTACCATACTTTCACAAGCATTAAACTTAGATTAAACACTCAACATAGATAATGAATAAACATGAAATTGAATTAAACTGAATAAAACTGAATATTCATAATCTGGCTACAGCGTTGCCCTAGAACAAAATGTTTAACTCATGATGGAACCAAACAAAATAAAATATATTATCTTAAACATGATTGGGAAAATAGAAAAAAGAATTGAAAAAGAATTGAGAAAGATAATATACTGAATTGTCTCCAAGAAGCACTCCCTTCTCTTCACAGCAATCCCTGTTGCAAATCTTCTCTTTTGCACCAGAAATCTTCTCTCCTTGCTAGGTCACATCCTCCCCCTTATTTTCCACCCTAAAAATTCTTTAAATAACCTAATTTAGGGTTAGGTGACACCTCCATACGTATTAGAACCACAACCTTGTATACAAAATATTAAACTTCCAAAAATATCAACTTCTTGCATGCCCAACTATTCACCAGGAGCATTGTTTAGTATTTTTGCCATAAAGTTCTTGTATGATGTCCAAGTCATGTTATTGTTGATGATTTGCAAATATAATTTCAATATCTATAACTTTACTTTTTAATAATTTCTTTGAATCATCCTGAATATGTAAAAAACATTGTCTCAAAGTGACGCCTATTAATGTACATCTGAAGTTGCTTTTAGATATATCTGGAGATAGTTGCTCTATTTATCTCATAAATTTATCATTGAAACTCATAATCATGTGATTTTTAATGTTTTGGAAATCTAAGAACAAGGGGTATAACTTTTATGTTGAAAAGTTTTTCCAAATCAATTTCTATCTTTGCCAACCATTGACTACAAGTGATGTAATTTTTTATGTTCAGCTTCTCTTTGATAGGTTTTAATGCTTGAAACACAAAATAACTCCATTAAGTATAATATTTAATTAAATTTGATTATAAATTAATTAAATTATATCAATTAAACATCAAAATATGTAAATTTTAGGTATCCAAAATATGGCAAATTATGAGCATATCAAGAAGATAGAACAACATCTACAGCTCTTTTAGAGTTTTACAAAGAACCTCTGAAATTAACTAATTGCTATAAAATATAAGGAAAACATAGAATTCATGCTTTCGGATATAAATATAACATTAAGATTGTTTAAATCATGTAACTAAAGGCATTATAAGATATTCACATGACAACAAATTCATGGACATAGATCTAACACACCTAGCACCCTTTTAAATTTTGTAAAATCTATCCTCTAAGAGTGTCTTAGTGAAAATATCTGCTAACTAATCTTCAGTTGGTACATATTCTAAGTAGATATTATGATTTTGCACATGATCTCTAATGAAATGATGCCTAACCTCTATATGTTTAGTTCTTGAATGCATTATTGGATTCTTTATCAAATTTATAGCACGAGTATTATCATATCTAATGGATATGTTAACATATTTCAAGCCATAGTCACCTAATTGCTATTTTAGCTAGAGAATTTGTACACAACAATTACCTATAACTACATATTCAGCTTCAGCAGTTGAAAATACAACACGTTTTTTTGCTCGTGAACCATGTTATAATCACGCTTCCAAGAAACTGACATAACCCTAAGGTACTCTTTCTATCTACTTTATAACCAGCAAAGTCTACATCTGAGTGCCCTACTAATTCAAAATTTAAACCTTTTGGATACCATAAACTAAGGTTTGGTATATCTAAAAGGTATCTCAAGATTCTTTTAACAAGTACAAGATGTGATTCTTTAGGATCTGACTGGAATTTAGCACACATGCAAATACTAAACATGATATCGGATCTACTAGTAATTAAATATAGTAGAGATCCTATCATGCTTCTATAAAATTTTTGGCAGATGAATTTGCCTTTTTCATCTTTGTCCATCTTGATTAATGTGCTCATTGGAGTGCTTAAAAGTTTCCCATCTTCCAACTTAAACTTCTTTAAGAGTTCTTTGTTGTATTTAGATTGTTAGATGAATATTCCTTCTTTCATTTGCTTGATTTATAGTCCTAGGAAGAAGTTCAACTCTCTCATCAATCTCATTTCAAGTTCTCCCTACATGACTTTAGAAAAATCTTGACGTAATTTATCATTAGTAGTGCCAAATACAATATCATTAACATAAATTTGAAATATCAAAATATCTTTCATTTTATGCTTAATGAAGAGTGTGATATCTATTTTACCCATAGTAAATCCATTTTCAATCAAGAACTTACTTAGCCTCTCATACCATTTTCTAGGAGCTTGTTTAAGACCATAGAGGGTTTTTTGGAGTTTGAAGACATGGTTTGGATCATGAAGATCTTCAAACCCGAGGGGGCTGTTCCACATATACCTCTTCATTTATGAATTCATTTAAGAATATACTTTTTACATCAATTTGATATAGCTTGAAATCCATAAAATATTTAAAATCTAGCAGCATTCTAATAATTTCTATCCTAGCAATATGGGCATATGACTCTTCAAAGTCAATTCCTTCTACTTGATAGTACCCCTTTGCAACTAATCTTGCCTTATTTCTTACAACTATTCTAGATTTATCTAATTTGTTCCTAAGTATTTAGTTTCTATGATAGATTGATGGGATGGTCTTGGAACAAGAGTTTATACATTATTACTTTTGAATTGGTCTAACTCTTCTTGCACAACTATAATCCAATTTTCATTTTCTAAGGCTTGTTCTATGCATATTAGCTCTAGTTGAAAAATGAAGATAAAATTACCACATACTTAGTGATATGAGGATTTAGTTCTAACTTCATCATATTTGTCACCAATTATTTGATTTTTACGATGAGCATGCAAGAATGTAACACCCCCATTTTAGGGCACTACATAACTATATTCTAAAGAAGGATTCTACCAAAAATTCGACAGAGCCTCCCCTAGAATTTAAGGGTTCCATACCTGTACAACATTCTCCACATAATGCCTTACCTCCACTCATTGATACATCACTAATATAATCAACATTACGCACCCATACAATGCCTAAAATCAAAAGTTGCAATACGATGGAAAATGACATAACTAGACTTGCAGGAAAAACCATCCCCGAACATTTGGGATTTCCATACATACATCCCACCACTATGACATGCCACTATAATTATCACACACTTAATTAAATACATACATCATAATTTGAATCCTTTAAAACTTATAAATTTCATGTACATTAGGTATAACATTCAAATATGGAGTTCTAACCCCAAATCCATCAAATTATCATGTGGAAATCTCATGTGGAAATGATGCCAAAAGACCCTCCATTTGGTGGTTTGAATGGGATTACAAATCTGAAATTTTGTGATCATTATAAATCATGTTAATATTAACTTGATTAGGATTGCCTTTGTATGAGATTAATTACCTTAATTTAAGTATATTTTTGGTTTTAAAGTTTGGAATGCATAAATTGAGTTATGACATTGTTCAATGCAAAATGGGATTGTTTACCATTGAAAATTTCACATCTAGGAGCTATTTCATAATTACTAAGTTTATCAACTATGGAATTGACTCAAGGGATGTTTGAATATGGTTATTAAACCTTAAGTAGGGTATTCAAGTGAAGAAACCACTAGAAGTGTGATTTGGGCAAAAACTCTAAAAATTGAGTCATATGAACTTGTGACTTGAAAGGGGTGATAATTCTTACTTGGACAAGTGTAAGAGATGTGTAATTGAGTAATGGGAAAAGAATATGACCTAATGACATGATTATTTGGGTTTCACCTATTTTGTGAGTTGAATAGAATTTCCCATTTGAAACATATGTAAATTAAATGTTAGTGCATGTGATATTTGTAGGGCCAATTGAGCATTAATTGAAAGCTAAGTTGTGAAACTTTAGGATTTGTATAACTATTCTTCCTTGAGGTAAGTAGGACTCTTTTTGAATACATGCATGGATCAATTAAGACTTGACATATAGGCACCATGATTTGAACTGACTTTGTTCCATTACATTGTGATTTGAGAGCTCAACTATTGGCTTTATGAATTAGTTTTAGCCATATGTTTATGGTATCATGATTTGAGTTTTTATGTAATTGAGATGATTTTGGAAATGACATTGTATGTGAATGAGTTATGAGTCATGGGTATTGGCATTGCATGTGATTATATATATATATATATGATACGCCTTAATGGCTATATTTATGTTATTTGCCCTAATGGCTGTGATTGTCTTAGTGGCTATATGTTTGCCTTAGTGGCTATGTGATTGCCTTAATAACTATATTTGATTGCCTTAGTAGCTATATGTTTGCCTTAGTGGTTATGTGATTGCCTTAGTGACTATATGTTGCCTTAGTGGCTATGTGATTGCCTTAGTAGCTATGTTATATTCCTGGTGGCTTATACTATATACTATGATGTATCTTAGCAGAGTGGCTTATAAGTATGATATCATTTGAAATTTGCATGTGCATGCATATGTGGAGTGTGCTGCATTGATATGATTTAGAGCTGATTATGTATTTTATTCGACTACCATTGTTTTATTTTGCATTTCCTACTTATTGAGTTTGTCCAGACTCATCCAAATTCTTTTATGGTTTTAGATGCTAACAGATGGAGAAGCCGAACCAAGGATTGGTGCTTATGAACTGAAGTAGGTGTAAACTTAGAATACATAAAGAAAAATTTACATAATTAAACCTACTTGCCTCTAGATTCAAAGTCAAGCCCTTTTTTACTTCATTTTTCTTATTTCTACTATTAATTCACCACTTCACCTATTTTATATGGGAGACACACCTGCTACCAACATTTAAAAGTGATTTTTTAATGAATTAAAATTAGTCTAAATTTTACTTTGGTTTATAACGTAGCCTCTACTAAGGTTTATTCAAATACTCAATTTAATTCTTGATTAAGGAGCAATAAATGAGTCAAATATAAAAGGTAACCAGACTATTCCCTTTTAAGTGTCCTTTTATCAAACACTACATGGGCAACTTTCGACTCCCATATTTTAAATCATGAATGAGTTAGGATTTCTGCTCCAAATCATGTTTAAACATGATTTAACCAACTTCATGTTCTGATTTACATTCAAAAACTTCAATCAATCACCCACTCCATGTTTTTCCAAATTTTCCAACCTTTTCACAATCAAAATTTTTTTATAAAGCAAATTTCAAAATTTCTATCTAGCAGAAACTAGTAATTAATGTCAACAAACACTTACCAATCAATTTCCTTTGATTAAAATTCTTAAATTTGAGCTATGGATCAAAATCCCAAATTTTCCTTCAATCATACAATCCTAAATCTGCTAAGATTGGTGTTCTCTCAATGTCGGAGGGTTGCTAGATCAGTTGCCATCGATTTCCAAGCACTTTGGCATTGGACCTTCCAAATTTTGAAATTTTCTTGAACTTCAGAGAAAAGGGGGAGAAGCTAGACGTGAAATTGGTTTCCTGGGAGGAAGATGGAGCATTTAAGCTCATTTCTTTATGGTACTCCAGTGGTGTACAAAACATGAGCACTGCAGCCCACCTATCATACTTTTTGGCCTTTTTAATCGTTAAAATTTTTTCCTACTCATCATAATACTTAGGTCATTAGTCATGCTTATCTTACTTTTCCACTTCTAACTCCTAATTCTTGTGCATATAGTATCAATCTTTGACTGTATACAAATCTGCTTGCCACAAAATTTCTAGGCGTCACACGTATGTAATGGTATGATGTTAGTGGGGGATGTTTGGATGGATGGGTTGTTGTTATATTATATGTAATGGTATTACATTAGATGAGGGATGTTTAGATGGATGGGTGGTTATTATATGATATGTAATGGTATTATGTCAAATGGGGGATGCTTGGATAGATGGGTGGTAAAGATGTAAGTTAGTGATTGCGATTCTTATAAATAGTGTGGATGAGTCTTTTTTGGCAGGAGCCTTTGTTGGTAATTGTTTGTGGTATAAAAGTAGTGTGGATATGCACTTCTAAATGACAAAGATGTAAAATGATATACCTAGATGGGCCAAATATGATATGACACCCATGGGGTGTTGCCCTGCCTGAGTGGCACAGTTCCAACATGATATGACACCCATTGGGTATCGCCCTGCCTGAGTGGCACAGTTCTAATATGATATGACAGTCGTGGGGTGCTGCCCTAGTTGAGTGGCATGGTTCTGATGTGATATGACATCTATGGAGTGTCAACCTACCTGAGTGGCATGGTTACGATATGATATGACACCATGGGGTGTCGACCTACCCGAATGGCATGGTATGTGATATTTTGAGTAATAATAATTATGACTTGTGAGTATATTAATGATGAATGTGTGTGAATGAGAATAACTTAACAATTATAATGAATGTGTATGGATGAGGCAGTATATGAGTTAGGATTATGTGTTCATATGCATATTGGGTTTATAAAGAGAGTAGCATTGTCATGGAATTTAGCATGTTAGTGGAGTGGATGTGTATTAAATCATAAATCTCCAATAATTTATTTACTTTTTTTTATTGTGCCCACTTACTAAGTTCGTCCGGACTCATGTCTATTGTTTATGGTTTTTAGTTGGCAGGTCAAGCAAGGGAGCCTAACTGAGAGGTTGTGCTCATGATCAGGATTTGATAGAATAAAATTAAGGTTGAATAGATATGATATTGTAATTTGATAAGATTCATGTATATTGAGTTATGTATGAGATAACTGTATTGGCATGTCATAGTTATAAAACGTATGTTATACATGTGGATATATTTTCATACAAGTCCATTATGACATTTTCCATTACCATGTGTTTTTGACTTTGGGCAGTATGTAGGCATGGATGTGTATTACTATTTGTGTCAATGACGTATGAATGAATAGAGTTATGATATTATATGGAGAATGTTGTATAGGTGTAAAACCCTAATATTTTAAGGGAAACTCTGTTGGATATTTGGTAGAATCCTTCTTTGAAATATAAGATGGTAGCACCCTAGGAGTGGGGTGTTACAATCCTCAAGTACCCACTATAATCAACAACAAAACAAAGGCAAACAATAGCTTCTTCTTCCTTTTGCACATCCAAAAATGGGGAATCGCTCTCCTTCTTTGTGGTGATTGATTTGCATGTATTTATGCAAATTTTCAAGTGAGAATCAATGGGAAAAATGGGCATATAGAGAGGAGGCCAGGGCTGTTACAAAAACGGGGCATGAGAAAGAGGGAGAGGGGACATGGCAGGTAATGGAGCATTATACTAAGCTCCATATTTGGTGCTCTCTGTGCAACCATGCTCTACATGTGCACTACCTAATTCCCCATCATAATCCCTTCAAATATCAAATTTTATATGTCATTACATCTCCCACATGTATACATTAATTGCATAAATAAATCCCCTCAAAATTTTAATTATTCATGTGCACCATAATCCCAAAATCAATGATTTAAAAGATTTGTCCTTACCTCAAAATTTGGGGTATCACATTCCACCCTCCTTATAAAAATTTTTGATCTCGAAACTTCAGGCGTTGTTCCATAAGTAAGGATACTTAGCTTTCATTGTCTTGTCAAATTCCCATGTTGCTTCATCCTCATTGTGATTGCTCCATTGAATCTTCACAAGATGAATCATTTTGTTTATAAGTTGTTTTTCTTTTCTATCCAATATTTGGATTGGTCACTCTATGTATTGCAAATTCTCCCCAATCTGGATCTCTTCTAGTCTTAACACAAGAGATGGATTTGGCTTATACTTCCATAATGTGAATACATGAAAAACATTATGCACTTCACTCAGTGATGGTGGTAATGCCATTGATATGCCATTTTTCCAATCTACTTCAGTATCTCATAAGGCCCCATATATCTTGGACTCAATTTGCCTTTAGTGCTAAATCGCACTACATCTTTCGTAGAAGATACTTTCAAGAATACCATGTCCCCCACTTGAAACTCCAAATCACGCCTTCCATATCAGCACAACTCTTCTGACATGACTGAGTAATTGGATCTTCTCTCTGATCTGTGACACCTTGTCCACTGTGTCTACAATCATCTCGAGGCCAACTAATGCTCTCCCACCTACTTCATTCCAATGTAATGGTGATCTACACTTCCGGCCATACAATGCCTCGAATGGAGCCATCTGAAAACTCGAATGATAACTATTATTGTATACAAACTCTAGTAATGCCAAGTACTCAGTCTATGCTCTACCCCATTCAAGTACACATGCCCTCAACATATCTTCTAATTGTCTATTTTGCTCCATCTGTCTGTCTATCTTTGGATGATATGTAGTACAAAAATCCAACCGAGTCCCCATGGCCTTATGTAAATCTTTCCAAAATTGAGGTAAACATCAATACTTGATCTATAATGATGGACTTAGGTGCATCATGCAACCTCCCTATCTCCTTATGATAAATCCAAGCACATTTCTAAGCTATAAATGTTGTCTTCACAGTTACGAAATGATCCACCTTAGTTAACCTGTCGACAATCACCCAAACACTATCATATCCTGCTATAGTCCATGATAACCCAATGACAGAATTAATTATAATGTTCTCCCATTTCCACTCAGAAATCTCAATGGGCTATAACAAACCATCCAGCCTCTGGTGTTCAGCTTTCACCTTCTAACATGTCAAGCATTTAGCCATACATTTGGCTACATCATTCTTCATACCATACCACCAATAATGTGCTTTCAAATCATTGTACATCTTATTACTACCTGGGTGAATGATATATGGTGAGTAGTGGACTTCTTCCAGTATCTTCTGCACTATTGCTACCTACCTAGGAATCACCAACCAATTCCTATATCTTAAAATACCATTAGTGCCCAATACAAAATCTTACATCCCACCATTTTGAGCTTTCTTTCTCATCTTCTGAACTCCTCATCTGCAGTCTCTTCCTGAGCTAGCTTGATTTCACTTATTAAAGTCGGCTATATAGTCACACATGCAAATCTAAGCTTCTCATTTCCTCAAACAACCATTTCTTCTGAATTACCATACATGCCATGCTACTCCCAGACTTCCTGCTTAGAGCATTAGCCACTACATTAGCTTTCCCTAGATAGTAATGAATATTTAAATCATAGTCTATCATTAAATCTAACCATCATCTGTCTCATATTGAACTCTTTCTGTGTAAAGATGTACTTCAGGATTTTATGATTAGTGTAAATATCACACTTTTCATCATATAAGTAATGTCTCCATATCTTAATGCAAAAACCACTGCCACTAACTCTAAGTCATGCATTGGATAGTTCTGTTCATGCAACCATAACTATCTAGATGGATATGCTATCACATTCTCATTTTGCATTAACACATAGCCAAGTCCATTCTTTGAAGCATCACTATATACCACAAATCCTCCTTGTCCTGATGGCATTGTCAACATTGGCACTTTCACCAAATGCCACTTCAATTCCTAAAAGGCTTCCTCACTATGATCAGTCCAATCAAATTTACTTCCCTTACGGTTCAGTCTAGTATTAGGTATTGAATCATGGAGAACCCTTCCACAAACCTCCTGTAATAACCTGTCAATCCCAAGAAACTTCTTACCTAAGTCACATTAGTTAGCCTTGGCCAGTTCACCACCACCTCTATTTTGTTAGGATTAATTGAAATACCATCTTTTGAAACCACATGAACCAGAAATGCCACACTGTTCATCCAGAAATCACACTTATTGAGTTTAACTTACAGCTTCTCTTTGTTAAGTCTACTACCTTTACTAAGTTTGATTTTGATGATGAATCAGATTAAACAACTTAGTTTTGATGATGAATGAGATTAAATAACTTAGTTTTGATGATGAGCAAACAAATGGTTGAAGAATAAAGTAGTAACAAATTACTTTTCAAGTGTTGCATTATTAAAAATCAAAAAGATTAAGTAAACAAAGGTATTAACTGTAAAATCATTATAGTAAACCTTTAAAAAAAGATATACAAAGGAATGCTCAAATAAAAAGACATTCAAAAGTCATTAAGAAGCAATTCAAAACTTACTTAGAGGCTTGGCATGAAAGATCAAAAGTTAAGAAGAAATCAAAAGTAACACAGAAGTGTTTCAGAAATAAATTACATAACTTAGAAGCACTCAGAAGATATCATATGTAACCTAGAACTAGATCAGAAGCATCCCAGAATTTCTTCAGAATCAAAATACAATAATACCAAATATCAGAAGAAAAACAAAAGAAGTACAGAAGACATTTCAGTTATACAAAAGCATGCCAGAAGAAACTAAACACTATGCAGAGGTCAAATAGAACATGAATATGATGCACAAAAGGAATATAGAAGTACTGTCACTACATGCAGAATTAACCTAGAAGACAATTTAGATATTCATAACGTTTCTCTAATTGCAAAGAATTAATGTAGAAGCATCATCATGTTGCATAGAAGCAATACAGAATTCTATTATACTGCACAGAAGCAATACAGAACACTGTCGCACTAATCAAAAGCAAAGCAAAGTGAAAGACAAAGTTTGTCTAAGTTGAAGCAACAGACAAAGTGGAAGATGAAGTTTGAAGTAACAGATGAAGTGGAAAATGAAGCTTGAATTAACAAACAAAGTAACTGATGAATTACTATGGCAATTTGCTACAATAACCAATAGATAAAGCAGAAGCATCAGACGAAGCAGCAGACAATCAACAAACGAAGTGCTACGGTGATCTACTACAATAACGATGCTATAGTAATCTGTTATAGTAACGATGCTATAGTAATTTGCTATAGTGCAATAGACAAAGTGATACGGTGCTACAGTGATATGCTACAGTAATGCTGCTGTAGTAACTCTGCTATGGTAACCAATAGAAAAATATTCATTTGCTACTTAGTCTAAATGAAGCGGAGCTATAGTGATTTGCTATAGTAATGATACTACAATAACGATGTTACATTAAAAATCACTATTTTCAAATGTGTCAAAGATTTAATGCTCTGCAAAAAGTTTTCCACTTTGGTGCAATCATCTCCTTTTCTATCAAGAATGAGGTTGCAAACTTTCCAATAGATTAATAGCCAATCAGAAGACAATGCATTCCAATGGGAGAAGACTTCAACGTTCTTCTACATTAATGCTGCTCATCTACCTCTATTCCCTGCATTCAATGGAACCCATTTTCTCTATCGGTTAGATTTTTTAGAAGAGCTATTTAAGAAGATATGTTGGGACATTTCCAAAAATGGGAAGGAGTTGAAGAAGAAAAAGGGATTGAGCCTAACACCTACCACAAATCTTTGCATCCCTAGGCCAAGAGCTTTAACTTTCAAATATCATTCAAGAGCTTCATTTCGTTTATCTATTCAAGGGCTACTTCTTCAATATATCCAAGAGAGATCTTATATTCTACAAGGAGTTATTCAGAGATCAAGTTCTCCCAAAGGATTATCAAGGAGCTTGAAGGTTTTAAATGACAAAAGTGAATCATCCAACAAGAAACCCATTCAACTCTCCGAAGTGTTTTCACTCCAAGTGCTACAAAGATCAGAGAGCTTCAATGCCACGTCAACACTACATCAATGGAGTTTGAAATCACTATATGTACTTATTATTTTATCATTTGCATTTGTGCTTTAACTGTGTGTACTTATCAGACTAGTTAGAGGCATATTCATGTACACAAAATACATGCAAAGGTAGAGTTTCTGGTTAGCTCATGAAACCAAAGTTATGCCCTCTAGAGTTAGAATCTAAAAGAGTGCCGAGGACACTAGTTTACACCTCCTAGAGCTAGAACCCCAAAGAGTGTTGGGGATACTTGTTTACGCCCCCTAGAGCTAGAATCGAGAAAAGAGTCGGGGACACTATTATATTTCCATTATACGGGATATAGTGGAACCCAAGCCATAATAAGTATGTGCTCTTGGAAGAGTGGATTTAGGGATGGGGTTCCTGAACCACTATAAAAATTGTATTGTTTGTGATTACTGAACCGCTATAAAAATTGTATTGTTTGTGTGTGCCATTTGTGATTACTTACTCCTTGGACCTTACTGCTTTATTATTTATTTCATATTATACAACACATAAGCATGAAAAGAGGGGAAATAATCTTATAAGGGTTGAGCAAGAAATTCTTATAAGCCCAATTCACTCCTCCCCTCTTGGGTTATGCCATACTTGGGGAACTAACAAGTGATATCATAATGGGTTACATGACTAATTGTAGAGATCCACATGGCTAACCCAATACTATCATCCTCTATAGTCTATGAAGGATACTCTACCTCCCAACTTTCATATTATGATGAATCCGATTATGCACAATCAAAGAGGAGATAGGAAATACATCTTATGGCCAATAACATTCAGCTATGAAAAATCATTTTCATTAGCATAAGTGAGGATGAAGTGAGTGCATGGAAAGAAAATTTCAAAGCTATGAATGCCCTGCTACATGCTTTCTACCCCACCATTTGCAACTTTGTCTTAACCTGTAAAAGTACAAAAGAAATGTTAGACAGGTTAAAGTCTATTTCCAAGGGGCAAAATAATTTACTACAAAATGATACTAATCGTCCTATTAAGCTGAATATGAGTGCAGTAAAAGACAGAGAAAGGAAGAATACAAAGAAGAGCAGCAAAAAGAAGAAGAAATTGATAAAGCACTAGTTATAAAGGAACAATCCTCAAAAGAAGAAGAAGTGAACCAAGCTGATTCACACTCAAATGAAACTAATACTATTATTGAGATTGATTTGAATGTAGGAAACCAAGTAGAAGAGAAAGATTGATCAAGTTCCACCAAAGGGAAAATGGCTTCTTGATATTGGATGAAAAGATGTTTAAAGAAGCAAGAGACAAAGGAAAGGTAGGTGCAGGTATGGCAACTCAAACCCAAGTTCCTTTATATTCTTTTAATGTCCATACTTAATCCATTTACTCATTTGTTTCTGGTATGATTTCATTTGTATAGAATGTTAAAGTTTAGTTTAGAACAACCTAAATCAAATAAATCCATGATACAAAACTAAACACAAATAGAATGTTAGAGACATCTAAGAAAAAGGGAACATTAATATAAGAAGCAAACAATCTTAGTAATGAACAACTTATTCAAAATGATGAAGTACATATTATCTTGTTAAGCAATCTAAATTCTCAAATGTATACTATTCTGTATTAAAAGAAATTGCATTGATTAAATTGTTGCATAAAGCTCACATCTGATTAATTTTGCTAATGAAAGAAAAAGTGCAAGAATCTTTCAAGTCCATGTAGGAAATGATGAAAAATCAATGTTACTTTCTCGATCCACACTTTCAAGCTGAAGAAAGAAAAAGGAAGCAACCAAATCAATGATCGTTCATCATTGAAGTTCATCTCAGACAAATGCAGAGCAACATGCATATAACAGACTTCATCTATCATAAGCAAGCTACAGACGAATAACCCACTCTATCTAGGAATATGAAGAGACGATTTGTCTATGCCTCCATGAGTCATCTACACCTCAAGGATTCATCTTTTACTTATCACAAACGAATTAAGAGACAAGCAGCATGAAGAGATGATTTGTCTGCACTAATTGAATTTATCTAATATTCATCTACGAGGAAATAAAAGACAAAATGCATGGAGAGATGAATGGATAGTTGGACATATACTCTGTCTAAAAAATGATTCCAAATAGTTCATGTTGAAATGAGGAATGAAAAATGATTGTGAACAGGTCATGTTGAAATGAGGAATCAGGCTTGACAACTTTAGTTATGAGCTCAACTGCAAAATCTATAAGGAAACGATAAAAGAGATAAGTTGTCCAACTTGATACATTTATTTAATGAATAAAATCTATGCTTTACTAATTTATCCATTTTACATGTCTCTAAAAATGACTACCTTAAATTTGAATGGATATGAATTTATTATTTCTGAACTAAATCATTCTGAGAATTTAAATTGATATAAAAAAAATAACTAATCCTTAAAATAATTACAGTCCTAAGGGATAGTCAAGCCTATTTGGGAAACCTCACGGTTTAAGGTCTCGAATAGGAATTTCATTCTTAACCATTCCTTCTGTAATCATCATTAAGGCTTGAATCCCCAAGATTGAAACAACTAACAAAATAACTTAAATATTTATGAATGCTTAAAAGTTATGCTTATGTTATGAATTACTGCATCTTATTTATTATTCCTACTATTCATGACTATAATGTTTGCAAGAATGTTTGAGCATATACATCTTGAAATTATATAATGAGGAAATTCAAATAATACGTGATAGTCTGTTTTATCCCAAACTATTTTCTGCAATTTTCATATCATTTGGAGCAATCTTTAGTATTTTAATTATAACTTCTCATACAAATTCAGAATTAAGCAATTCTTAATTCGATTGATAGATAATTTCAAGAGGCTACATCTTTCATGTTGGTCATTTTTTCTGAATCAACCTCTATTTTGATTTGTAAGCCCTCAAGTTCACATCTTACTACAGGTGAATTGGCAGACAAAATGTAGCTCTAGAGATAGTTGCACTGTTTTAACCATAAATTTCTCATAAAAACTCAGAATTAAGTGATTCTTGATAAATTAGAAATTTAATAACTAAGAATACAACTTTGATGTTTAACATAATTTCCAAATCTGAACTTATAAGTACCAAAATTTGCCTAAATATGCCACTTTACATTGATGAAATTCTTTGGCGAGCAAATCCTATATTGAATACTGAAATAGGATTCTTGGATGATTTGTTTAACTAATGAGGTGTATAAATTATGGAATAAATAGATTTACAAAAGCACATATTGAGCATATAAGAATATACAAAATGCTTATGAATTTCTAAAGTTGATTGAATGAGTGTGGTCTGAGTGAGTATGAAAAGTGATATCTATTTCAGATTGCCCCACTCTATTCAAGTTCCACAATGAGATACCTTACAAGAAGAAATAATGATGTTTCTTGCAACTATGATCTCAGATGAATTAAGAAGAATTTTTCATGAAGCTCCCTAGGATTAAGCACTGAAATTTAATTATTTTTGATGATTCAAAGTTTAGGTCGGAAGAAACCAGCATTCCTAAAGATATATTTAACAAGTTGCTGATTTCTAAGCATGTGAATTCAAGAAACTTGAGAAAGCCTAAGAAAGTTTCAATTCAAATGTATATCATATTAAGATGTGCTATGTAAAGAGCTAAGTAATGTTGAGCACCTTGTTTGGAGATTTGGAGCACTTTTACTTCGTCTTCTAGTTTGTTTGTAATAAGTAACAGATGAAATTCTTTTCTCACTGTTCACTAGATGAAGTAGTGTTGTTTGCTAGTTTGTATGTTGTAAGTTACAGAAACCTCTTGATAGTGTAGACAAGGTTTCTTCACAATAGACGAATTGACTTCATCTATTGATTTGTTTGTAGAGAGCTATAGACAAATCTAGAAGATGTAGATAGATATTACCTTCATATTTATATTTCTCAGTCTACCATCCTAAGAAATGAGCATAAGAAACTTAGATTGTACAAAGCATCATCTAATGATCAAAATGATAGAGATCCCAATCTGAATTAAGAAAAATTCAGTGTTGCCATCATTGAACAACATTAAGAAACTACAAACTAATGAGAAAAACAAACACAACAATTAGGATCATGCATTGTCATATCATAACTATTGAATGATTGACATGATGTGTGTTTGTCAACTTATATGATTAAAACTTAATATTTTCATTCTTGAAAAGATGTGGCAAAGTTTCTTATGCAATTTCTTTTTGAAATATGACTGTCAATTCAGTGTCCTTTGTGTTTAATTGAGAATTATGATTTTGATGCATTCTTGAAATGATATATGAATTGATAACTGTTTACATATCTTCAAAACTTCAATTATAATTTGGATGTTGCTCATGATATGAATCTGTCCTTTATATTGCTGAAAACTAATTGTATCTCATGCTCATAGTTATGCTTTGTATAGGACCAAGATCTATATGTGGTTGTGAACTCTTTAGGAACCTAACAAGATAGGGGCAGAAATATGTAGATTTGTGAGTCGTAACCTTAATACAAAAAGGGGGAAAGTTTGGAAGAAAAGAAGACTTGGGAAAGAATGAATTATGCTTTATATGTTTTTGCTCTATGTACAACAAAGGATAGCAGAACATTATGGATGAAAGTATTGATCCCATACCATGCTCCTGATTTCATTTATCTACCTTAACCACTACCTATTAAGGAGGAGACATATCTCATTCATTTCATATACCTTTTTAATGCTAACAAAAAGGGGGAGAAAAATTTGGAAAGACTTGTGCTTAAGAAATTGGGATGGTATTAGGATGGATGCTTGTCATGACTTGCATCTAAGAGAAGAATAGAATCATACGTCATGACCTATCTTTATCAAACTCCAAAGGATTACACATTCCAACTAGATAGGGGGAGTTTGCTATTGGTACATTAACATGACCTTTAAATGTCACAAGTCTTCAAGTTTTGTCATCATCAAAAAGGAGGAGAATGTTGGGATTATTGTATGATTTTGATGACAACAAAACTTATCTTAAGACTTGATTTATGTTAATGATGCTTCTAGTATAGAAAGCTTAAAATATAGAAAGATATGCTTGAAATATGCGTGCTCTATTGGAATATAATTTATGAAAGTATATACATCTTGATATAAGTCTAGAAGGGAAATCATATTGGTTCACATTGTTTTCAACCTTATTTATCATGCCTTGGATCACATGTTAAAAGTGCTTAAAAAGATATATTCTTGAATGAAAAATAATGAGTGCTTAAATGAGCTTATAGATACAAAATCATGATTACATATCTATGCTTTACAACTTATGCAAATTACCTATGGATAATTATATTGTGATTTACAATGGAAAATATGATGTAAAATTTCAAGCTAATAATGTGGCAAAAGTGTAAAAATTTCCAAGTGTAGGCTCACTACTATAGTAATTTTGCTATATTACTTTTGCTATAGTAAAATCCTACAGTTCTACTATAGTGACAGATGAAGTGCAAAGCTACAATGAAGTGTCTACAGACGAACCTAAAGATGAAGTCTGCTGCAATAACCACTACAGTGCTACTACAGTGACAGGCAAAGTGGATTATCTAAGATGAAGTGGAAGATAAAGTTAGTCTAAGACGAAGTAGAAGACAAAGTGAAAGACAAAGTTTGTCTTAGTTGAAGCAGTAGATGAAGTGGAAGACGAAGTTTGAAGTAACAGATGAAGTGGAAAATGAAGCTTGAATTAACAAACAAATTTATAGCAGCACAAAGAGTGCAGAACAAGAAGGGTGACAGAAAATTCAAAATAGAGACATCATTTAGAAAAGCATAAGAGGAACCTGATGGCTTCCATCTGTCCCCGGCAACGGCGCCAAAAACTTGATGGTCCAGGTTTTAATTTAATACCTCGCAAGTGCACGGTCGATGTGTAGTCTAGTGTGCTTATGCAAGGGTCGATCCCACAG